>JARKIC010001800.1:0-94865 GCA_029378375.1 Mycena olivaceomarginata | reverse complement strand
CCGACCCCACTGAAATATGGCCGAGATCTTCCTTCAACTCACGTGCAATTGAAGCCGAAGAGCGATACGCTTTCGCGTACAATTCGTATATCGCTTCAAAAAGAACGCTGATCAGACCCATCCTTCATGCGGCTCCATTGATTTTCATGGAAATCTCTCGCGAATGGAGAGACATCGCGTTTGTCGTGCCGAGTTTATGGAACAGCCTCTCCCTCACATGCACGAACGATTAAAATCCAAAGCAGCATCTCCCTCTGTGATATGTGGCTGAAGCGGTCAGGCTCGTTACCGCTTGTCCATTCAAATCTATCGTCCCATACCATCGCGATGCCCCCCAAGAAGTCGTCGGTTCTTTACCAGGACCTGTTACGGGTTATCTTGCCATACGCTGAACGGTGTCGTTTGTTTCACCTTTCAGAAATTCCAGTCTCCTTGCTAACAGGATTCTCCGTGACCTCCTACCGGAATCTGTTCCCATTCTCGAAGACCTTGGTTTCAGCTATCATACGAGGTCCGCAGACTCCACACCTTGGGAAGGACTTCGTACCGCGCCCAAATTACGCGTTTTATATTTCGATAGTATCTGTGGCACCGAAGCTGGACAATGGCTGTCTTTTCCGTGGTCGCAATTAACACACATTGATGTGCGACGGTGCTCAGCATACGATTGTCTTCACATTTTGCGTGCGGCCTCGGCTTGCAGTCGTCTGCGCGTTCACCGTCGAGCTCAACCCTCCTCGGATCACTCTCCAGTATCCCATTCTGGATTGCAGACATTGAAAATCGAGGTTTATGCCGATCTCTGTCTCTTATGGAACCGCCTTACCTGTCCTGAACTTTCGATTCTTGAGATCGGGACAGAACGAGAACCTTTTACCCCTCACGGCGGTCTCCCTTCTTTCATAGCACGATCCGGTGGCAACTATACAAAACTTCACATTGTCAGGAACCACGCTCAACGACACCGAATTCATGGCATGTCTTTCAGGCATGCCCCAGCTGCGGCACCTCGATGTTGCAGAATTTTCTTCCTCCCAATTCACAAATGAAGTTTGGGAATCCCTAACATGGAGACCCGATCGCCGTCTCCGCTCATTCCGGATCTCGAATCACTACACTTCGCAGGGGGGGAACAACTGCAGTCATAAAGCCGTAGCCCAGATGCTTGAATCAACGGGTTCGATCGGACAAACCGTCATTGAAAAAGGTGTATCTTGCATTTTTCCGAAATGCGAGCGATCGGTTTGGGAGCGGTTCATCGCATTTCAAAAGCTCGGATTGAACATCACTCTCGACATGACGTTCGCTGAAAAGTGACGAGGAAGCGAGATCTCGGATGCAGAAATTGGGGGCTCCGACTCGGACGCAGAAAGTGACGACTCGGAGGATCATGGTGACTCAGAGGCGAAGATGCGTAGAGGTAAATTCTCGTCACATGAATGAACTTCAATAATTTCTTACCACGGCCACCAGATTTAATCGTGCCGGAATATTGCGGCCAACATCGGACAGTCGAGTTGTGTATTTGTCAAATTGCTTGGCCTGATATGCATGAGGAGGAGAGGGCGTGGAGTGAAGGAAGAGAGAGGAGCGAGACGGGAAGGGTGGAAGAGAGTACGGTGGGGGCGGATGAAGGAGTCCGTCTGACATGAGTGCCAACGGGACTGGTCGAGTCTGTGTGGTCGCACAGGGGTCGCATCGTGCGCGGGTACTAATTTCCGCCCGAACAACTTATTGGAGGACTTGTCGCAGTTTTTTCTTGTAGGGGTCAACTTGCCGTTTCCTCGTTTCTTGTCGGTTCCGGTCAACGAATCCATTTGAGCCTTGTCGTACGGCGTTCGGGAATCGTACCGGCTAGTTCGTTCGTTTATGAAACGTTGGAATGCTCAATGTCTGGCCATGAGTATTTGGGACTTGCGAGGAATATCAAGACGCAATGAAACCGAGACATTTGGGACCGACAACTTTGAGTCGGCCGAAGGGGCTTCTAAGCATAATGAATTACATGCATGGTATCAGGTTTCAAGACATTGCGAGTGAAGGAAACTTGAGAGTGAGAGAATGCAGCGAGTCGGAACGGAAGAGGAAGAGAAAGCGAAATCATTCAGCCTCTGCTGTGCCGTTCCCCAGCTTGGCCTTTTTCCATGCAACGAAATCATCCAAAAGCGTTGGCCAGGCCTGAAAAAAGAGGTCAGTGGGACGGCACACACAGAAGGGGGTGATTGATACGCACACCATCGGCCTCGTAATCCTGCAACGACGGCTCCACGGTTCGGCAGAACTCCAGCATCTGCGCGTAGGAATTAGACGTGCCAGGAAAGCAGTAAGATGGCGCATACCATGCTCCACAAATCCTTGTTAGTAGCCTTGTACGTTCCTTTTCTCCTGCAAGAAGCGTCACACGTCAAGTCAACAGCTCTGGGTATGGTATTTCCGTACCGTGATAAACTCGAGTACTTCAGAGACGATTGGGTACTGCGGAACGAGGAGGACCGACCATAAGGCCGTCGAGTCTTAATTTAAGTTATTCAGGGAATTCGAGGCACTAATCGGTCAAAGAAACGCACCTCCATGTCAATATTTCGCGATTGTCTGAGAGTCGTTAGCCAAAGCCTCGGGAATAAAGTCTGGCGAGACGCACTCAGGTTTGGCTAGGGTGAAGCAAAACGAGTATAACGTCTGGAATGCGGCCTTGGGGTTTGCGGCATACTTTCCGTATGCAAATTTGTCGTATGGATCCTTCTTTCCGGTCGACGCCTTCGCAGAGGGTTTTCCGTGGATCAGAAGCGTCTCGAGATCAGACACAGCCATGGAGAGCCCGAGAGCGATGAAAGCCTAACGGCATGATGAGTAAGTGCACCAAGTGGGGGGTGAGCGGCGGCTCACTTGAGCGACTCGGTGCCCTTAGGTCCATTCTTCCTTCGTGAACTTGCCCATTTCCTTCGCGTTGAGCTGCCATGCAAGGATTAACGGCCCGGCGCCGTCAAGGGGGATCTGCGCCTCTGTGCACAGATCCGAGAAGCCCTCTGGCCCAATGACATTTGGGTCGTCGGGATCGGCATATTTCTTGAACAACGAAGCAGCGCGGTCCGGGGTGTATGGCTCGACTTTGGATACCGAGGCTTGCTTAACGGGAGCAGTGGCCGCTACGGCTTTAGGTTTGGGCGGAGGTGCAGGCTCTAATGTTGGTGATGAGTGTGTAGGAGTCTATAATGAGAGTAAGACAAGAAACTCGGCAAAGTCACAAAAGGATGCTCACCGTTGGCATAGGCTTGGACGTACCGGGCTCGTCATCACTGTGGATAGTTTTTTTAACGTTGTGAGAAGAGAAGCAAAATAGAGAGGAAAGGTGCATGTGTGTGCATCCACATGCAGCGGTCTCGCGATATAAAGGAAAGGCGACGTTCAAGCTGTGAACTCACACGAAGGAGTCGCTGTTCTCGCCGCCCTGATCAATTGATGTCAACAGTCGAAAAGGGGCAAGGGGCACGTGTATTACATCATCAGAGCTTATTGGGCGCAAGGTCAAGTCGAAATTAATTGAGGACGCGAGGAAAGGCGCGAAAAAAAAAATCGCGACAAAAAAGGGAGAAGAGGATAGGGAAAGTCAGAATGCGGGACAAGTGGGGCGGAGAAATGAACGTCGCACGAAATGTCAACAACTTTCTTGCTTTTTTTAGGTGCTGTTTTTTTGGCAGTGCTCTTCGCCGCGGTTGTCTTGGCCTTCTTCGCAGCCGGCGCCTTTGGAGTCGGGATTAACTTAAAAATCAGAGAGTGTGAACGCGACGGTGGATACCTCAGTTTTTGCAGTGGCTTTGGGTGCTGCCTTGGTAGTTGCTTTCTTTGCTGGAACAGGCTTGGAAGTCGCCGCGCTGTCGTCCTTGGTCGAGCCTGTAGACAGGCGGGTGCTGCTACGGGTGCCTCGCGTCGACGAGGCTTCGGCGTCGCCAGTGTCTTCAGCGCGTTTTCGCTGTCGGAAAGGGAGTGCGAATGTGATTAAAATTCGCCGCGGATGCACTGAATGAACCGAACCTTGGGAGGCATGGTTGTTGTATCGGAACGAGTTAACAATGCAGTCTTAAGCGCGTCCTCTCTAATGAGCCTGTGATGTCACCACCGTGACTTCGTGACCTTCTCTTCCACCATGTCGCAGATATTCAATCCGAATCCTACAATTTTGCGCCAGTCAAATCCTCCAAGGCGTCCTCAGATTATCTGTGGGTGACCGACCCTTTGGAGTCCAACCTCGATGGAGAGGAAGTGGATTCAGAAGAGCCCATCGACCAGGATGAAATCTTTGGTACGTTCACGTTGCTCAGGCTCCCGTTGCCAAAAATTAATCTGTGTAGATCTCATCAGGTCTATATCTGATCCTGAGCACCCAAATTCGCTCGAAGAGCTTCGTGTGGTGTCCGCACCTCAAATAACAATCACCGGAAACTGCGTCAACGTCGAGTTTACCCCCACCGTGCCCCACTGCGGGATGTCGACGCTCATAGGTCATACATTTGATGCTTATAATTTTCTCCGCTAACTGGTGTGCGCAGGGTTGTCCATTCGTGTTAGGCTGCTCCGCGCACTCCCCAACCGGTTCAAAATTGATATAACTCTGAAACCGGGTTCACACCAGAGTGAACTAGCTGGTGCGTCCCTTCTGGAGAATGCAGCGCCGTCACCCTCAATATATCTTGCACAGTTAATAAGCAGCTAAACGACAAGGAGAGAGTTGCGGCGGCGCTTGAGAATCCGGTGCTCGTCCAGACAGTCGAGCAAACTCTTGTAAACGCATCTCTTCGAGGTCAACCGGCGGAAGATTGAACTTGGGCATCTACCAAAATTTGTATCCATAGCTTGTATTGTTTTCCCCGTTGTAAAGTTGACCAGAACTTGACCCTGAATCATCTACCAAGCACAGAAGTTGGAACGCCTTCAACGTCTACGTAAAGAATTTACCAACGAATTGTCGATTTAAGTAATCGGAAAGAACTGAAGCTTCACCACATCCCGCGTCCACGTGATGCAGTTCAAGCTCTACCGATGACCACGAGCATGGATATATCGCCTCGCCACTACCAGGAGGAGGTCTTCGAATTAGCTCAGAAGAGCAACACTATTGCTGCACTAGACACCGGAGCAGGGAAAACTTTCATCGGCCTCCTTCTCTTGAAATGGGTTTCCGCAGTCAAGCAAGGCGCCAAGTCGATTTTTTTCGTCCCCAAGGTCGCGTTAGTCGAGCAACAGGGACAATTTATCGCGTCCAATAGTTTACTGCGCGTACTGAGACTCCACGGTGCACTCGAAATTGATCTGGCGGACAGGTAAGTCGCGTCAATTAATCACCATTCGTCGCGTAATTCTGTGATTCGTGCAGGAAAGGATGGATTAAAAAATTCGAGAACCACGACGTGTTTGTGATGACGCGTAGGCTTCAGAATTATCGCGTTTTGCGTGTCCTCACAAGTAGGCAGCCCAAATCTTCCTCAACCTGATCACCCATTCGCTTTGGGCGATCGACAAGGCAGGTGTTGCTGTGCCTCGCCAATCGAGTCCCTCATCGCGTAAACTAGGTCGCCCTGATGATATTCGACGAGTGCCATCACGCTCGAAAGAACCATCCATATAATGGGATTATGAGGGAATATTTTGAGATAGCGTCTCCGCAACTGGTGCGTCGCCTACATTTCTTACGTCCTTTAGCCATCTGACAGTCGTTTAAGCGCCCCAAGATCTTTGGAATGACTGCGAGCCCGGTCTATAATATAAGGACGCCATAGGATCTCTCGCCGCCCTTGAGCGTAACCTGGATTCTAAGGTTGTGACAGTCCACAATCACTACGGAAGAGCTTGCTATACACGCTCCGAAGGTATCAGAGGTATTGGGGCATTTTCTTCAGTACCCGTCGAGCAATGACACGAGAGAACAGATAATTGAACAATATGCCTCTGCTCTGAGGGATACGACTTACCTTCCCCTACTCTGTGGATGTGTCTTAGTGTTTTCAAGACAACATTCTCCAACCTGAATATGGGCTGGGACGACATTGAACGCCGTTATGCGACCACGCTCCTCAACTTAGGGCCATATGGCTCCTCGCTATATTTATGGCTGGAGATAAACCACCGTATCTCTCAGTTCCGCGAGATTGGGGGACTTTCAGACGACTCTTATCCTCCTGAAGCATCCTCTTCACAAAGCCTTCTCGCGGAATTAGTCCACATCCAAGATATCCTAGCCGCTTTCGATCACCTTTCTGGGTCGTTACCCGTCTGCCTCGAATGGTGTTCTCCGAAGATCAGGACGCTGGTCGACATCCTCCTTTCCCGTGCATCGCAAACGTCCCAGTGTATAATATTCGTCGAGCAGCGTCAAGTCGCCGTTTTGCCTTGCCAGGATGCTCCCCTGCATCCCGGTGTTGCGTGACGTGGTTCGTTGCGCCGAACTTGTCGGTCAAGGGGACGGCACCGATGGGGTCTCAAAAAACCTGGGTCATACCATACAGAATACATTGCAGTTGTTTCGCGAAGGCCGCATCAACTTGAGTGAGTATTATTTTGCGCGTTCTCCATCCTGGTCTGAAGAACGTTTTACCCCAGTCATCGCAACGGGCCGTAGCTGAAGAAGGTCTCGACCTGCCGGTATGTGTTTGCTGCCTCCTCCTCACGTTTTTGCACTCAGACTTTGTAGGCAGTGCGATCCTGGTTATTCGCTTCGATGCCCTGCAACATATGATTGGATATGTCCAGTCCCGTGGACGTGCACGCAGCAAGGCGTCGACGTTTGTTGTAATGGTTGAGGAAAACGATTCCGTTCAATTGGCGCGATACAAAGCGTTCTCGGAAATGGATCCAGAACTCAAAGCGATGTATCAGTCCAGACCGGAGGATCCTATGGATACAGAGAATGTACATGGACGAGGACGAAGTTCATCCTACCGATCTTGCGAATAGAGAGCGCTATGTGGTGCCTTCCACAAATGCAGTTCTCTCGTATGATAACGCGGTCAACTTGCTCAACCGTCTTTGCGCCCTCGTTACCCATGACGCGTTCACCTCATCTCACTGCCCGAAGTATTCCGGAGACTTCCAGGCGGTTGTTCAGCTTCCCTCGAATCTTGGTCTCCCCCCGCAGGATCTCCGGTACCAGGGACCAGAGAAGTTGTCGAAGAAGGAGGCTCAACGGGCTGTAGCGTTTAAAGCTGTCAAGCGGCTTCACGAGCTAGACGTATTCGACCAGTACTTGCTACCAGTCCCAAGCGCGCGGAAAGGTCGCGAAGAGAACGATGGGACACCCCTCTTGGATGTGGACCAGATCCCCATCACGATGTGCGTCTCTGTCAAGGATCCGTGGACGACGGATTATTCTCAGAGGCTGTGGATCCATCCGATTTTCATCGAAAATCGACGCGTCGCTGGATTAGTCACAGGCACAGAGCTCTATCCCGTCGAACTCAACTGCGGGCAGTCGCGGGTGCGCACAGCGGCCGCCGAACTGGTCAGTCTCGATGAGAGACACCAGCGTGAAATGATGTACCTTTTCACAAAGGAGTGCATCTGGTATCGGATTACTAGGACCCCGCTCGAACACCCTTCCAGGCTTTACCTGGTTCCCATCGCAGATACAGGTCAGCCCGACTTTCCGGCCATGCAGCGGTTTCTTGCTTCTTCCCGAGGCAATGCCAACTGGGAAGGCATCGACGAAACTGATTACGGCCGTCTCATGGTTGTGAATGTCAACCTGACGGGACATACATACCTCTTGCGGCAGGTTCGTAGCGACCTTTCGCCCTCCTCTGTGCCACCAGACGGCTCGCCAGAGGCTGGGTTTCCAAATTATCACGACTATTGGGTGCACAAGTGGACGGGCAAGCCCGGGAGTCGGAAAAGGCCACCGTATATCCCTGACAGTGGGCCGTTGCTCGAACTAAGCCTATATCCCCGTTCAACGGCCGCATGTGCATACCCTCTTGATTCAAAGCCGTTCACTGCGACTGGACCGCCAGCTCCGACTACAACACCTTGCAATGTACTGTTCCCCCGGGATTGCTGTCGATGGGTCGACATTTCTGAAGACGTTCGTGAAGCTCTGGGAATCCTACCTGCCCTTTATCATCGCATGACGGATATTTATCGCGTCCGACGGGCGCGTGTATCCCTCTCGCTACCCTCCAATTTTGGATGATCTTCTCGTTGAGGCTTTTACATTGCCCTCTGCCAACGCGGGCTACAGGTGCGTATTTCGCCACTCTCAAACTATCGGATGCTCAACTTACTTCTTTAGTAACCAGCGGTTGGAGACGCTCGGGGACGCGGTGCTCCAGCTTTGCACCACCGTCCATCTATTCAACAGATATCCGAATAGGCACGAAGGGCAGCTCTCGCTCTTGCGACAAAACAGTGTATGCAACCGCTTTCTTCTCTCCCGCGCCAAAGAAATCGGTCTCGAGACATTTCTCACCTGCGAGACTCAAGGTGCACGACCGTGGAGGGAGAGTATCCAGCTGCCCGGTGCTCGACGATTTCCTTCGAACGAGCAGGTGTATCTCGCGGGAGTTTCCGAAACGAAGTCTGCAGGACTGTATGGAGGCCACCCTAGGTGCAAGCTTCGTGACAGGAGGAATCGACATGTCGTTGCATACCGGCCGAGCTTTGGGTCTAGATTTCGGGGGTCCCATGCCTTGGAATATTCGGTACAGGATTCCAGAGGCATCGCCCGTTCCAAGCATGTTCTTGGAACTGGAAGAGACACTGGGTTATTCTTTCCGCTCCGGAAAATTGCTACTCGAGGCCCTCACCCACCCCTCATTCGACAATCAGACCTACCAGCTCGTACCAACGATTGGAATTTCTAGGAGATGCGATTCTTGACTTGGCCGTCATCGACTATATGTACCGCAAATTCCCTGACGCCGATTCCGACCAACTCGCATGGCCGAGGACAAAAGCTATTTGTGCCTCTGCACTGGCCTTTGTAGCCGTGCGATGCTTGAAACTGCACCACTTGATGCTTGTGAACAATGTTGAGCTGAGCATCGAGATCCAACGTTGCGTCCCCTCAATTGCAGGCTTGCTCTGGCGAGGAGATAGTTCAACGGGGCTGGCGGTATGATCCGCCCAAAGCCTTGAGGTCAGTGCCTTCCTACTTGAACATTTCTGCAGATGCCTACCTCTATGTTTTTCAGTGATGTCTTTGAAAGTGTCGTTGGAGCGATTCTTGTGGATTCAAACTACAATTATGAGCGAACAGTCTCGATGGTAGAGTTCGTGATGCAAGACGTGCTTGACGCACTAACCCCTTCGCTTCGACGAGATCCTATCTCCGAGTTGATGGAATGGGCGGGTATCTCTGGGTGTATTAGCAGCAAACACATCGTGTTCAAGTTCGTCCGAGACGTCTCTCTTTTTCTTTGTATTTCTCATTCTCTAGTGCAGAAAAGTAGCTCCGTTGCTGAAAGGAGGACAATATAGTGTGACCACAACCGTGCACGGAGTAGCGGTGGCTGGCCCGATATTCTCTGCTAGTGCTTTTGTGGCGAAACAGCTTGCCGCAGAACAAGCCTTGCCTGTATTGGCGGATTCGGCAAACGCAAAAAGCCTCGCACGGCTTTGTGATTGCCCACATGGACGCGATTCGAAATCTGTGTAATTTCCTTCATCTCTCACTGTATCCACCAGTACTTAAACGTAGTTGCCAGTAGTTGCCACTCTTCGTGAAAATACCGTGCGTTCAGCTGAATCAGAGCCTTTGAACCATTCCTTCCGTTCTCCACTTCGTAGCTTTTCTGAAAGTCTGGTGGCGGCGTGGCACTAGCTTAGGAGTAACGTGAAGTGAATCAAGACTATCCACTCCCAGTTTGCTCGTAGTACATACCAGTAATATACTTAGGGGCATCACCGGCGCGTCAACAAGGTACAACACGACTCGCTTGGTTGCTCTTCCACTTCCTCCAGCTCCTATCATCGTTCCTCTTGTGATAACATTCCGAGGATGGTTTCCGAAATTCCAGAGCAGACCGCAATGCATTGCGTCGACTGCAACAAGACGCATCCTCACCGCACTGCCCTCATTCCTTCACCGTTCCAACCCATTATTGCTCGGGAATCGATGCCGACCGCTTCAGAAACGGCCGCTATTCGAGATTTTGTTCAGAATGTCGACACAGAAATTGCGCAGAGGGAGCTAGCTATACATCGGCTCCATTGCGAAGTGGCCGAACTTCGCCGTCGTGCCGAGCAGCATAAAGCCATCATCGCCCCCATTCAGCGCGTTCCCCCCGAAATCATGGCAGAGATTTTTCTTCAGCTCGCTGCAATTCAACGCAGTCTCCCGAGATACTTGTTCCACGGCGATAACTACCTCTTCCAAAAAGAGTATTTGGTGATGCCCGTCCCCCACGTCGCTCCATTGATTTTCGCGGAAATCTCGCGCAAATGGAGAGCCATCGCGCTATCGATACCTAGCTTATGGAACTGCATTTCCCTTAAATGCACGGATGAAAAAATGCAAAATAACATCTCTCTCTGCAGTACCTGGTTGGAGAGATCAGGCGCACTACCGTTGTCTTTTCAATTCTATCGCCCGTATACTCCGCATGTCCCACAAGAAGCTGTCGATCGTTGCCAAGGTCTTTTGAAGACCATTTTGCCATTTGCCAGGCGTTGGCGTTTGCTCGACCTAAAAGGACTTCCGGCTTCCTCATACGACATTCTTCACGACCTTCTACCGAATTCTGTTCCCATGCTTGAGATTGTTTCTATCAGCCATTCTTGGGAGCAGCAACCCGCGTTCACATCCACACCTTGGGCGGGACTACGCACCGCGCCGAAGCTGCGCTTTTTGTATTTCGACAGCATCGGTCAGGCGGACATTATGGTTGGAGGGGAGCGGCCGACATTTCCTTGGTCGCAATTGACACACATTGATGTGGAGGACTGTTCGGCATACGATTGCCTCCAAATTTTGGGTGCAGCATCAGCAGCAGTCGCGTGCCGGTTCGAGGTTGATATGCCCTCTTCCCTGGAGCACCCTCCAGTATCCCATTCCGGATTGCGGACTCTCCGAAGTTCAGGTTGACGGCGATCTCTCTGACTTATGGAGCGGTCTTACTTGTCCCTTACTCTCGACTCTTGCGATCCAGACAGAAATGTCAAATATTTCCTTCGACGGAGTCCCTTCCTTCATAGCTCGCTGCGGCGCAACTATCGAAAAATTCACATTGGGCGGATCCACCCTCGATGACACCCAATTCATGGCATGCCTTTCAGATATGCCCCAGCTGCGCCATCTTCGGGTTTACGAACATGAAACCGACCCACAGTTCACGGATGAAGTCTGGGAATCCCTTACTTGGAGACCCGATTCACGGTCTCCGCTCATTCCTGGTCTCGAAAGACTAAACCTCGACGCCGCAGGAGATTTCAGTCACAAAGCCGTGGCTCGAATGCTCGAATCGCGGGTTCAAACTTCAGACAGCCCTGCGGATTTCGTGCAGAAATTGAAAACGGTGGAACTTGAAATTCGACGCAACCTGAGCAGATCAGCTTGTCGTCGACTAACAGCGTTCGGAGAGTTCGGATTGGATATCGATCTGGAGGTCATGTTCGAGGAAGGAGAAGAATACGGAAGCGAAGCGTCTGATGCCGAAAATGAGGAGCCAGATGAGGTAACTGTGAGGACAGAGATGTTCAGAGGTGAAATCTCATTGACGACACAGTTATGCATTGCTTACTGAGCCATTTAAATATAGCGACCTAAGATTCGTTCGCTTGCTACCGAGTTGGCCGGCGGGTCGGAGTGGAACGTGGGCGTCGTAGGTGTCGAGTGCTACCTACAACACCGAGGTACGAGCTTTTGTTACTGGGGTGTCTGGCTAGAGAGAACTAACTGCTACCTCAGAACTCTTCGGATGCGACTAGGTGATCTATTATGTAGGAAGTTGCAGCGCGTTTTTCGCAGTGTTTCTCTTCATATCTAGCCTTTATTTGGTCACGCATTTCCGCGCTTGTCTTGAGGATGTATAGAAAGGATGCTCGTCGATGACGTTCGGTTGACCCGTGTTCAGCATATGACCAGCTTTCTTTGCCGCATCCCGTCATCCATGACTGTTGGATCCCTCTTCCGTATGAATACCTCCCATTGTCTTCCCCGTAGGTCCGCAGGATTTGTCTGCTCGCGGCACCGAAGTCTGGAGGTCACTTGACAATTCAAAGTAAAAGCCGATTACACCGGACGCAGTGATATCAACCGTTCGAACGAGGCCAACTTCCACTCGCCAAATAGTCCACTCTCCTTGGTAGGAATTCAAGCCTGTGGCCTTTGCCGAAATCGCCGAAGCTATATTTCAACTCCGACGGCAAACGATTGATTGGGTGTCCGATCGCGACTTCCCATAATTCGAAGCTCGAACTTGGAGCATACGTTGTTCTGTCGTTCTTAAGAATTCAATACACGGGATTCCAACTGACGCAACGGCTCTCCGTCGCCGACGCTATGAGTGCCTTATAACAAGGATGGCACTCTCCCACTCGGCCATAATTCGCAATGGTTGCACTGTGGATATTATTCGCCACACTTTGTTGGCCTGCACGCGTCGCTCCGAGCCTCACCGGGGAACTGGGCTCATTTGCTTCGCCGAAGACGGGAGTTAAATGGCGTTATTGGATTGAAGACGCGTCTGCTTCGCCAGATATTTTGCGCGCCGACGTTGCGGAAATGGCCAGCGTCGGCAGCTCTGGGTTCGAACTTTTGAGGTAATCATTTATTCCAACGCCTGGGCTATCGTTTTATGACACAACCACTCAGCTACCAGTCCGTATGGCGGCGAGGCGCAAGATACCGGGGTATTTATCTGCCCAGTACTCGAATTTCAATGCATGACATCTTTTTCTTTTTGCCAGAATATCCTTCTCGACCCGACGGATTTTGCTTTCGGCTCTGACAATTTTGTGGATGTCACTGCTGTTCTTGTCGAGGCTGCAATGGACAACAATATCACCATCGACTTTTCAATGGGCCCCGATCAGGTAATTGTCTTCTCAACGTGGAAAAAAGTCCGAGTAACGAGACTACCTATCAGGGGGCGGGTGTCCCCGTGTTTCCGGACGACGTTGATATGGAGGGGATGAACACGGAACTGGTGTTCGGATCGCATTTTCTGGGTGCTGGAGAGACATTCAGCGGTCCTCTGCCAAATCCTTCGGTCTTCCCAATGGTCTCGGGGTTAGACAATCAGATAGACAGCGCAAACATCACCACGATGCGCCTGGTCAGTGCTGTTGTCGCAGAGCTTATACCCGGAGCGAACTTCCTCCGCTTCTAGGGTTTCTCTGGATTGGAACACCGTGCAAGATTTGACCTCCCAAGTTGACAATTCATCTAGCATATCGTTCACGGCCCCCAATGCCAGCAGCGTTCTTTTGGCGTATTATTCTCGTCGAAATGGCTTCCCTGAAGCGAGAAGAGGTTTCAACGGATCATTCTTGGATGAGCCCGGGTCGTGGGGGTCCTGGGTCGTCGATCATTTTTCCGTACAAAGGCGCCAATGTCTCCATCTCATTTATCGAGCAGAACATTCTTGCTCGAGATAACATAGGCGCTATGGCGGCGCAGCCCGGGGTTGGGAGCTACATGTGGGAGGATTCCATGGAATTTTTCGCCCAGCTCTTTTGGACCGACGCTTTCCCGCAACGCTTCACGGAACGACACGGATACGAAATAAATAAAACTCTCCCAGTTTTGCACACGTTGCCAAACAGTACGTTTTCTTTTCATAGCTATATCCTACTCTGACTTCTCTGTAGGAGGGCCAAAGGCTAATCAGACTTTTGATTTCGGAAGCACGGTGACTTGGCAGAAATTCCTCGAGGATTATCAGGACACGTTGGTACGCAGCGCTTATCGCGATAGACGTTCCAAAAACTTACCGATGAGCGTACAACCAGACATCTCTCTACATCGACTACATGACAACTTTCAGAGAGTGGTCGCATACCATTGGCTTCCAGTTCTCAAACCAGCCTGGCTACAACTTCCGTTTAGACGTTGCGGCCAGCGCAGCCATTCCCGACGCCCCAGAGATCGAGTCTTTGGGCGTACCAACGATCGACGAGGCTCGTCAGCTCTCCGGAGGCGTTCACCTTGGAAATCGTACCATATTTTCGAGTGAAACTGGCGCCAACCCTGGGGAAACCTACACCATTCGCATGCCCGAACTTCTGCTCGACGCCAAGACACAGTACGCTGGTGGTGTGAATGTCGCGCTTCTCCATGGATTCCCTTATTCCGGCGCTTACCCAGGCACAACGTAAGCAGCTACTTGGATTGTTGTTTCCGGGCATGAACAGTTTTCAGATGGCCTGGGATTGTCACCTTTGGGTACAGATTTGCGGACATGCATGGTGACTATTTTCCAAGATGCATAGTCTTTTTTTGGTAACCTGATTTCTTTTCGAGGCCTCGCATGCCTGCCTGGGATTACTATAAAGAATACCTCGACTTCCTCAAACGCACCCAGTATACTCTGCAATCAGGCGTCGCGAAGGTGGATGTCGCCATATATCGTAAAGACTATGATATAACTGGTTCAGTGAGTCCACCCCTCCGTCATTCTTCAATGCAATCTGAAGCGAAGCAATAGCCGCCATTCCGGGGCAACTCGCTTGTCAATGCGGGCTACACCTATGAGTACGTCAGTCCCGAGAACCTCAAGCTTCCAGGCGTGTCGGTCTCCAACGGTCGGCTTGCGGCTGGTGGACCGGCGTATAAAGCTTTCGTTCTCAATCGCGGACCGAATATCACTGTCGATGCAGCACAGAAGCTACTGGATTATGCACGAGCAGGATTGCCTATCGTCATCTCTGGGGGTGTACCAAATGACATCCCAGGGTTTGAGACAGATGGCGCCCAGCAGGCTCAGGTTCAGGACTTGATGCAGCAGCTCCTCAATGAGACCAACGTCAAGGTCGTCGTCAACGAGACACAGGTCCCTGGGGCGCTATCCTCTTTCGGGGTTCTACCCGCGGCGAGTGTTAGTACCCCGCTGGCTACCATCTACGCCATCCGCCGCGACGTCCCCGATGCGTCCTATTTCTACCTGTTCAATTCCGGCAATACCACCGAAAATTTCACCCTGTCCCTCAGGACCGACACTTCCCGGCACTCCCTTCTTCCTCGACGCTTTCACTGGGAAAGTCTCGCCAGTGGCGTTGTGGACGAATGATTCTGGCGCCATATCCATCCCGTCCCTCTCGCTGGCGCCGACAGAGAGCGCCCTATTTGCAGTGTCGAGTGCAGATACGTTCGAGGGTGTCGGAGTGCCAAACGTACACCTTTCAGCCCTCGACTCTCCGGCTTTGGCCGTCGGAAATGCTGACGGTAGTATTGAGGTCCAATCGGCAAGCGATGGTGTGTTTAATTACACACTCTCCACGGGAGACACCGGGTCCGTGAATGTGACCCTTGGCGGCGAGAACGACCCGTACTCTCAGCGGATGGCAATTGAGCATCGTCGCCTGGACCCCTCCCCAAAATCTCAGCAGCATCGAGCCGGTGCTTGTGCCCCAGCCGGTCTTCAACCTTACGCAGGGTCTCGTCCCGTGGAACACCCTCGCGGGCCAGGCGAATACCTCGGGGGTTGGCACGTACAATACGACATTCGACTGGGACGCGCACAGCGACACGGTCGGTGCCAAACTCAACTTTGGGACGGTTTTCCACACGATCAAGGCCTTCGTGAACGATGTCCAAATTCCCACTGCCGATCCGTCCGCCCCGATTGTCGACATCACGCAATTCGTCGCCACTGGGTCAAACACCCTGCGCGTGGAGGCGGCAAGTACGTTGCTCAACGCGGTCAATGCGGTGCGCCGACAGGAATTAATCACTCGGTATTCGCATGTATACTCATCCATTCTTCCTCCTTCTACAGGTGCCCCAAATCGCATCCTTGGGATTCCAACGCACACAGACCGGTATTATTCCGGCCAACCAGGCGTACGGTCTGGTAGCACCAGGTTCAACTGATTCCGTATGGTCGGGGCGTCGATTTCGCTATAATTTTGTTATCCTGTAGGTCTCTTGAATTGTAACAGTATTCCAATAAACAGTATTCCGATATTTTACAGTTCTTCCAGCTAGCGTCTGCAATGTAAAGCGAACATTGGACGAACGGGGCATGAAGCTCTTTCAACGTATACGTGCGCGATTGCGGTTGATATTTTGTCTGATATGTACAAGGCTTACAGTTGTTTAGATTAGATCGTGCTCAAAGTCCGAGGGAATAGAGGAACGTACTGCTAGCAAGGCCTCAAGGGCTCGGTGTCATCAGCTATACGCGGCGCCTCTTCGCCGGGGTGTGGGAGCTCCCGCCCTCGTCCGAGGCACGCTTCAGAGGCCGCAACTGGCGCAAGTCATGCGCCACTTCGACGAGGGTTTCCCGGCATTCCTCCCCGCGCGCAGGATCCGTAGTAGGGAGAAGTAACAGCGCACTGCCGAGCCGCCCAATGAGATCGTCGAATGTCGCGACGGGGATCTTAACCACGTCCGATTCCGAGTCGTCGTCGCCTGCATTATCGCCGTCCGCTGCCATCGAACTAAATAAATGCGATGGAGTGGACGAAACGGACATACTCTCTTGAACAACTTTCTTCTGCTGTTTGGTTCCTGTGCGAGGAGTTTTGGCGGGGTGTGGCAGTCTTCTTCGGCGTGGCTGCTGCCTTTTTGGGTGTAGTAGCTGGCGTTTTTTTCGGTGAGACTTTCTTGGGGGGACTCGAGACCTTGTGGTTCTTCAAATACGCCTCCTGCGCCTCGGGCGTCACTTGGAACCACGTGTATTGCGAACACTACACAAGAGAGAAAGCTTTCAGGACGCAGTTTCAGACGCGTGACAGGAGAGGCACGAACCGCTTTTTGACGCTTGTCGATTTTATTTTGCTCCTCCCGGCTGAGCACTCTGGATTCCATGCTACCTCCCGGTGGGTGTCAGTCACGATTCAAATACGGGGTCGAGTGGATGGCGCGCACGTGCAACCATGTTCAATGACAAAAGCGTTCAATGCGGATTCGACATCGGCGTCGAAACGGAACTTTAGCACGAGCTCGTTGGTCAGGCCTTGGCTGGTGTCGACCTATGAACGAGGACGCGTTAGAAGGATTTATCGGGTCTGAAGAGAGAGTGGACCTCTGCGAGATGCTTGAGGAACATCTGCTTTGCCTGCGAATATGGGTCAGCGCTTCAAAGACTTGGTTTGCTGACGAGAACCTTGTGGAGGGTGGCATCCTCTGCGACATCTAACTGGTGAGGAGAAGACATGTTCGGTCAAAGACAAGGAGCACTGCCACTGCCTTAAATAACCCGCGACCAACACACGACGCCGACGCCAGACGGTAGCACCAAGAGTACAGCAGTGTCCAGATGGTCTAGTTTCCAGCTCAAGCTTCAAGTCGGGGGCCTTCAACCTCAGTTTTGAATATCAACCAGTACGCGTTGTTGACCCGTTGCTTGGCTCGGCTTTTCTCCGTCGGGACTTGTACCAGCCATGAGCCAAAAATTCCGCAGCCTAAACCGCCTTTTCGCAGCATATACCCCGCTGGTTGCATTCCCTGTTCTCTCTGCTCTGGCCTTGAACCTCACCCTCGGCAACGTCGTCGCTTCTGGCCTTGCCCCAGAGCTCGAATCGCAATGTTCTGGTACTCTTGAATCGCCTTACCGCCTCCAATACACCGGCTCGAATGCTATAGACGTCACGCTCTGTACCCTCGTCTCGTTTTTCCACCTCGCATTCACGCCGCCTGTGCGCCCGTTGCTCACGTATTTTCTGGCCACATCCTTCCCCCTGTTCGCCATCCCCGCGTTCGAAGCTGTACGCACCGGCCGCCCCACCGTGCTCGCGCTCCCCGTCGTGCTCGGCCTCGCGGGGCAGCTCTGGACCATCGGCGCGATGATCCCGCTCTACTGGCTCGCGTTCATCCTCTCCGGCGCCGCCAGCGCCAAACCTTCCCCTTCCGCATCCTCCTCGGTTTCTAGCGCGCATGCACAAGCCGTCTCCTTCGGCCTCCTCGCCGGCGCCGTCGCCCCCTCCGTGTCCCTCCTCATGCTCGAAGACCCCTACGTAACGGCCCTCTGGCAGCTCTTCCCCGTATGGCAGCTCATCGCGCAGGCGGGCCACCTCCTCGTGCGCCCCGCAAAGCCAGGGCCCGGCGTCCCCGCGAACGGCTTCGGCTGGGTGCAGGCGTTCTACATCATCACGTTCATCGTCGGCTCGTCCATACACGTCGGCACGCTCTTTGCCACGCCCTCCCTGCGCGACGTGTTCCTGCCCTCGGTCGCGCCGAGGATCGGTGAGGCTCCGGAGTTGAATGTCGTGCGTAGCATATATTATTCATTTGATTTGATTTATTCGCGCACATTCAGCTCAACCTACTCCAATGGGACGCGGTCTTCGCCTTCGGGTCGACACTACTCGCCACGGTATGGTTCGCGCGCACCACAGGCCAAGCACTTACCATCGTATTGTGGAATGTCGTCGGGAGCGTCGTGGTTGGACCAGGTGCGGCCATCGCTGCCGTTGCGTTGTGGCGGGAGTCGTATCTGCACACCGAAATTCCCGAAGAACAAAAGAAATCGTAAAGAGAGCATTCGAATGATAGGCGGTGCAAAACATCACCAAGATTGCTAGAAAGAAAGTGGGAAAAAATTACATTACCCCTATGGTACTCCCACAAGATCTGTGTACGGTCAGACCTTCCACTGCCGCCGCTTTCCAGTTTGGGAGCTGCCATTGCTCACGCTTAGAGTGCACGAGACCGGTCTTGGAAAGGATTTCCGAGGCGGAAAAAGTTGACGAACATGAAGGCGGATTCCTAGTAGCGCTCGAGGCTATTAAGGAGTGAAGTTGAGCAGGAAAGAGGCTGACGAAGGGTATCCAGCGGATAAAAAAAGCGGTATCCGTCAAAATCCGAACGATGCCCGACGCAGGGTGTGATCCCGTTTCGCGGTCCGTGGAGGGCCGATTTGGCGAACGAGGGGACGAAGCCAGTGAATTTCAGCGAGGTCCACTGTCCTTCGCATTTCGTAAATACACTACTTGTTCAGACCCCACATCTTTGGACGAAAAATCTGCATCCATATTTACCAACTTGGGTTCTGTCTTGTCAATAATATGCACTCGATGCCCGCCGGGTCTGTGTCCTCCAAGCGACGGCAGTCCACAGACGATACAGCGTTAATAATCTCGCTCGTCTATGTATTCGGCCTCAATAAATTTGCAGTAAGCTCGCGTTTAGAAATATGTATTGCGAAACTATGAACTCTTTTTCAGCCGCCGTTTCGCAGTCTTCGTGTCCTGCTCGAAACGACTCTTCTTCCTCACCCGCGCGCCGTCGTCTCCGTCCGGCTCGTCCCGCACCCGCACATTCGCGCGCGACCTCTCCAGGACACCTTTCTTGCGCCCATCCCTCCTTAGCGCGTCGTACCCATCCCCAACCCCACCTCTTACAACCCCCCTCTCCACACTCCTCAGCACATCCCCAAACTCGTCCTCCAGCCCGCCTCGGCGCCGATTCTTCCCTCCGCCCCGGTGTCCGCTCCCCAGCTCCGCGCCGAGCGCCATGTCCTCCTCGTCCCGTGCCCTCCGCTTCCCGGCACCCTTGCCGAGCACCACACGCCCAAAGTTCTCCTCCTCGAACTCGGTGAGGCGCCGCAGGTGTTTCGCCCGCGCAGACTCGAGCGCGGGCGTGCCGCCCAGCCCCGAGGTGGACTCGGCGTGCGGGAGGAGGGGATCGTGCAGCGCGCGCAGCGCAGACGGCACAGGCGGCGCGCGCGCCTTCTTGCCGCCCTTACTCGGTGCGGCGGTGTACGGCACCGGCGCAAGCCGCGGCGGGCGATAAATCCCGTCATCATCGCCCGCGCCTCCGCCTCCCCGCCCGCGACCGTCGTCCTCGTCACCGTTGTCCGACACATCCGACGCCTCCCCGTCGTGGTTGAGCAGGTTCGCGGGGTTGGGCCGGAACGCAAGCGGGTCGTCGACGGCCGCGCCGGGGGCGGACTCGGGCGCCTGCGCGGCGCGCACGAGCTTCTCGATTTGGTAGCGCATCCGTCCCTCGAGCACCCGCACTTTCTCGAGCACGACGCGTCCCTCGACCAGGCCGTCGACTAGATCTCCGGCGTCTGCGCCCCGTGCACCGCGTTGGGGATCGCTGAAGGGCTTGTGTGGGCGATGAACGCTCGGTGAGTGTGTGCCCCAGAGCTCGGTGGGCAGAGAGGAGGACGAGAGATTGCATATATGATAGAAGGAGCCGGGGCTTGAGTGCGAGGAGGGAGATACCGTCGGGATTTGGAGCGGTGAGCTCTGCGTTAGTGTGTAGGGACGCGAGAGCGGATCGTGCGGCGGATAGGCTCGCGGTCATGTCGTCCATTACGGAACGGAACCCGGCCACGTCTAGGGCGTCAGGCGGGGTGTCTATGGAGGAATCATAGTCAATACTTTTGAAAACAAAACGCGTCAAGACAAGAAAAAAGTTCAGTTAACGGTTTTCTAGGCCGCCGCTCAGTGAGCGTATTGCATTACATCGAGGTATTCCTCAGAGCCCAGTGCGTTTCATCACAAAACATAACAGAAGGAAGGGAACTCACCAAGATTGTCGACCAACATGAGAGCCAGGAAGAGAAATTTTCTAGCGGGGGGTTTAGGTAAGCTGCCAAAACAAACCACACCTGCCTTTTATAGATAGGGGCCCTCGCCTGCTCGTAGATTTGTGTAGTCACCGAGAAATAAATCAAGTCAAGGTGACCTCTGAATCCACTCAGGAACAAATTGGTGGTAATTAGTCCTCGAAAGCGTATATAATTGCCTTCTCACGGACACCACTAAATTAGCAATCAAGTTGGCAGTCAATAGCTAATTACAGGCTTTCTGAAAATACCTAACAGACAGGATCCATCGGGAGTATTCACGATACTTCCATTGGATTACTCTCACTATGAATAGGTATCCCCAGCGATCTGGCTCGAATTGGACGGCGAAAGTAAAGGTAGTACTACATAAGCACGAAAAACATCCTCCGAGTCGTAGCAGCTTTTTGTATTGGGATAAACCTCGTAAAATAGTTAAATATCTCTCGTGATATAGCGATACATTGGCCCAGCAAGGTACGACGCTAGGCTCCAGGCCGTGTGCAAGTATTTGTCTCTACGGATAGGTGACATTAAACCGACTTGGCGCTCATGTTGTCCCCAGCCATAAAGCCGCCAACCGCGACGTTATACTCGACCTGCTGGTCCACGAAAACCTCCATGTGCGGTGTATCCATCGCACGCTTGTCACTCGACGACGCGTGCGCCCCGCTGTGCGAAGTGAGCGCCTTGAGGACGTGTCATCGGGATGCCCATGGGCCTGGGTGGGCGGTGTCTATACCAGTTGCGCAGGTTCAGCCTGTATGAATTATTCTTCAGACCAAGGCTGGGAACGCATGATTGGAGGGGGCAACGTACGTAGCAAGGGCCGAGTTAGAGAACACTGCACGTCCAGATCAGCGTTGTAAATTCAGCCAGCGCGGTTACACTCAGCACATTTTCCGATGACGAAATATATGCCCAACCATACAAAATTGTCAGGCATGCGAAGCAGCTGCCGGTGAGAAGAGGGGTTAAAAACACGGCACAAATACGAGAGGGTAAGCGTACGAATATAATAGCGGCGATGGCGACGGCGCCTACAATGACAGATAAAAGCCATGAGTGCGCGCGAAACGAAAACCAGGAGAGGACTGACAGGTGAGAATGCCATCGTTTAGAGTAAAGACGACGACGGCGTCCACGACTTCTTGTGTACTATACCACGGGGTCTGAACATGGTATTATTCTGAGGTGTTTCACGCACCCGCTGTACCCCTGCTTGAGGTTGCGCAGATAGTAGTACCGTGCGATGGACACAATGATGTCCGTCACCGCAGACACAGACATCCCACAGGTGAGGACAATCTACAAGAAACATCTTCGCCGTCAATACTCTGAGCAGGATGAGAAAAAGAACGCAGACATACATTGAATCCGGCAGCGAAGGCCGGGAACGTCTTGGTCAGAATCCTGTTGCGGAGCATCAGCATGCTGTAGCTTCGCGACCGACAGACGGACTGAGGACTGACATTTCGGTGGTTGTGACTTGAAAATAACAAGGATGAGAAGAATATCCCGCAAGAAACTCGGACAAAACACACCGAATGCGAGCCCTAGTCACGGTGGAGATTACGAGAATTCATCGGACTTCAGTGCGATCCACATACCTACGCGGGTAATGGCCAGGAGCATGATCGGGCCTGTAAGCCACCAGTTCGACTTGCTCACTGTTGCCGCGAAAGTCAGAAAGTTGAAAACAGATTTAGATGAGAACAATAACGTACTCTTGTGTATTCTCCATCCGTAGAAGCTGGTGATACCCACCTTTAGACATACTTTAAAAAGGCTATCGAGTCAGGACATACATATGACGCTGAGCGTCGTGATCGCAGTGAATGCAACCGTAGCCTGCAGAGACCGTCGACACATATGCGCGCAAATTAATTTGGGAATGTCTTACCGCGAGCGACCTAGAAGGGATTATTATGAGAGGCTGGGTGCAATACCTGGAAGCTGTACTTACGGGACAATCTGCTTCGTATAGTCAGGGTCCCCAAAGTTGGTGATGGCGTATGACCAGACGGAAGTGCAGATGGTGAGTGTGTGCGCCGCATCCAGCATCCTGAGTGCGGCGTGAGGTCCAGCCGCGGCTTTGGCCCAAGACCATAATTACGTACCAGATCCACCCGACCTAGTCAAATATTGTCAAGATACGGCGAAATTGAGATCTTTGTAAAAAGCGACTCAACCAAGAGCTTGTACCGCACGGCATCGCTAGGGAATATCCGGAAATACAGGAAAGTCTGAAAACCCAGTACAGCGGAGAGCCTGCGGTAGCATAAGCATTGAACGAAGGGGAAGGTGAATGCACAAGGATACGCCACGCAACGGCCACCATGCATCCAGCGAAGGCGGCGCCGACCGTCGTACGCACTTCAGAGGCTACAGACATGGGCAAAATAATTTGCAAAGTCATCGCGCCGGCAGTGAATTTATACGGCGTTCGTCTCCCGCGCTGGTAATTGCGATAATACAATCATCATCACTATGTCGCGAAGATGGGAGTTTGATAGAGAACGACGTAACTGAAAAAAGCTGCAACCTCAGTTACGGATATGCAAGACGGCTGATTGTGGCTTGACAAGGCCTGAGAAAGCGGCATGCATACCTCGGGAGGTATATGTAGAAGCTGTAAAGTCTAAATTAAGCGAGAGACGGGATGGCCCACCAAAAAAGCCACAGGCGCAGCATCGTCAGTGACTGACATCGTAGGCCACTTGGACGGCACAACCCGCAGACGGCGCGCGCTCGGAACCTATGTTCATGCTGGCAGCGCTGAACGTCATGGCTTCGCAATTGAATTAGATGGCAGGTCGCCAGGGGGGCAGAAAGACGGAATGAGTTCTCTTCGATCCAGATCATCATTCTGAGCCTCAAAGAATTCAGCGAAGGTGGAAGCCTATTGGCGTCGAATGGACGTGATAGCTTTAGAGAAGTTGTTGAAAGCCGACGAACTGGACAGTGAAGCAGGAGCCGGCACGAGATTCCCGATTGGAGCCCCTCCGACGTGAAGGGCATCTCGGCGACGTGGTATACATTTCAGCACGAGTACTGTCGCAGTGTCGCGTCGTTACTTTCGGTGAGAGCGGCATTGCTTGTTTAGGCGAAGAGCATCCTTGCAATTATTCTCAGCGCAATCGCCTCTGATGCTGATCTTCAATAACCGCGACATCACGCACCGAGGGATCGAGTTCAAAAGTGGAGTAAACGCCGGAGAATGGGAAGCCATGGACGAGCAGAGAGTGATAACGACCATAATGCAAATACAAGTCGTGGAGAGTGGATTGCCTGCAAAGTATTACGCCACGTGAAATTCGAAAGACATGTTGACTTTGACTGTTGTTGATTTATATGAAGGTATTAGGACCGCAGGAGGCTGCAGGAAGATGGTTATCAATGCGGGTCTTTCCGAGGACCACGAGGAGCTATGTTTACACAACTCAGACTCGTTTTTCAAGTTTTTTGTTGTATGCGTTGCAGACCGACTCAACCAATTGAATCGGCTCCAGTTCGGCTGAGCCCCAAACATATTGGCCCAAGGAGTCACCACAGTTGCTCAGCTCGTCAGTTCTTCTCATGCCATATTCGTTGGGAGGAAAGGGTTGGATCCTTGTTGGGTCCTTGTTTGATCCTTCGGCCTCGTCCCATGCGGTCAAGTCTTCGAGAGGTGTGGCCGATCCAGAGACGGTACTGAGACGGCCCTGACCGTAACCGGTCAGTTGCTACTAACAAAAACTTTCAATTTTTTCTGTTGGTTGCGGACAGAATCCGTAAGTCGGCTGCGCTACGAGTTCGCCGTCGACCCAGGGACACGGACACCGCCTGGAGAGCATGTGGGAGGGCGGAGGTATTGGCAAGTAGCGAAACGTGGCGCGGCCGAATAATCCCGAAACGGGTTGTGACTGAGCACTTCGTCTTCGGCTTCACCGACGATTGAAGGAACTTTCTGCCTATGCGCGCAGGTAAAGGATTCGGCAAAGACAACCGACTTCAAAGTCGAAATTGAGTCAGAAGTCTGCGGGAATCGCCACGCACAGCTTCAGCGCTGCGCGTAATAAGGCTGCGCGACAACCTTTATCGCAACACTCACGATGGACGACAACCTGGCCTTCCCACTCACCCGTACTCCCTTAGAGGTCACCGAGCTGATTCTCGGTCGCGTCGAGTCGCGTCGGGATTTAGTTTCCTTTGCTGCAGCCTCCACCGCATGCAAAGAGCTTGTTATACCCCGACATACGGAGTACCGGACGCTGCGTGTCGGTCATGCGCCTGAGATTTGGGCACATCTAGCGCAACGCCCCGACCTCGCGCGGAACATCCGGCATGTAACAATCAGAGGCGCTCCGTCGTTGAAAATCTACTCACTAAGCCCGAGCGTTATCCTGTAACCTTTGGTGGATGCGGCAGCCTCCGCAAGCGGATGAGCCGGACACAGTTCATTGTTAATATTTGCGAAGCCCTCAGAAGCATGAAGTTTTTGCGCTCTTTCACCTGGATTGCGGCCTGGGAGTCCAATGGGACCGTATCTCGATTTCCCGCACTATTACAGCGACATATTCAAGTGCTGAAAGAGTCCAAGTCCCTCGTTCAATTCAAGATGGTTGATAAAATGGTCCGGGTACTCTTGCTAGACCAGCGGAAGAGGAAGAATACCCGGTACGTTCGACGCTTCTTCTTTGCAGCTGTCCATTGACAAGCTTATTCAGTTATGGCATATTGCGAATCTGGAATCATTGTCCGTTAGACAATTGGGGTGGTGGCCCCGCGGGTTAAACTTGTTACTTTGTTCCTCCCCGAACTTGCAGGTATGTGTCTATCTCCAGTGTGGCAAAAATGGACGGCTTACGCGAACAGACTCTGGACATTCGTCTTCCGAAGACGGATCTCATGTTTTCACGTCCTGCCTCTTCCCGCAACTGCATAGACTTAATTTAAACTCGACGGGCAGCAGTAGCGAACAGGAGATCGTCGAATTCCTGCAAAAGCACCCTAGTATTGAAGACCTTCGCTGGTATCCGCACAACGATACACTGCGGCTTGGCTATGGCAGTTTGCCGAATCTCAAATGCCTCATTACTAGCCCCGGAATAGCCTGCGCTGTCTTGGCCGACCCGACCGTGCCCAGCCGTGCAATCGAGTGCGTTTCCCAGCTGTCGCTCGATGACTCAACTTTGGCCATCCTGGATGCCATTGACACCAGCCAGTTGCGAGACATTCGGGTCTGGAGATATGCTGGGCTCGAATCCATTGATCACTTGGCCGAACTCTTCCCGAACCTCACACATTTAGAGATTCCTAATTTTGGTATCCCTACACGCCAGGATGAAAATAATAACTACGTGATTGTGGGTACACGACTCTTATTTTTGCATTGATGTTCACTTGTCGCAGGACGATTATATCCTCACCTTGGCGAAGTTCCGACATTTGGAATACCTGATTGATTCTGCCATTTGGGCCATGCTTCTAATCGGTGGCGAAGCCTCAGATAAGATTGCCACCTTGGCCGCTCGGTGCCCGAGCCTCCAGCGCTTGGGGTATTTCAATACGCAGAAATCGGAATACGTGATATCGTCCTGTGTAGAGAAGGGGGAAAGGTTTCGTGGTCAGAGGAAAATGGCCGAGAAAGAATGGCATGGTATATAATTATACCCGGCTGTAATTACGAGCTGGTGGAACTTACACAATGTTTTGAAAACTGAACGCGTACCCGTCTGATAAGAGCTCGACCAAGCGCTTCGTTGCGTAGTTGCGTGCGCCCGCGCGCCACCGCCTACGCCTTCGGGCTGAAAAAAATAATA
The DNA here is from genome assembly GCA_029378375.1 of Mycena olivaceomarginata. NCBI lineage: Eukaryota > Fungi > Basidiomycota > Agaricomycetes > Agaricales > Mycenaceae > Mycena > Mycena olivaceomarginata. The sequence continues at coordinate 68,395 of JARKIC010001800.1, read as the reverse complement.
TCCGCTCCATGCTAATCGCAGTTCGTAGCAGGGACACCCCCCCCCCGAGGTTCGTTCCAAACGTATCTTTCTAATCCAAACTCTTCAAGAACAGACTTTTAGTTATTATAATTGTTTGATACATATGTAGGCGGGAGAACAGGCTATTATTCCTAGGTTACTGCAACGGGCAATGCCCCGAATCATCGCGAACCACAAGGAATGCGGCGGACACTGTCTCCTGGAATCATACAGAAATCCGGGTACACGAGCGTTATTCCTGCCGTCCATCTTGGCCAGACATGTTCCATTGAAACAAAGCTTGTACGAAGCAGCTTGAGTTGAGTGATCCAGGACCGATTCGAATGGGTCTTGAAAAAACGCCTCGTTGGACATCTAAGTCCCGCCGATACATGCAACCTTTGAGTGCCTTGATAAAATTGTATACGTAGGATGCAGATCTTGAAGTCGTGACACCGATATTAGAGGTAACATCCACGAAGCGCGATCGATTGTCCAAGTCCCTGGGCTTCGACTCGGACGACTTGGAGGTCAACAGGAGTCGCCGCCGGGCAGGTGTGACGCGCCTGCAGTCTGGTTGCTCGTATGTTTGACACGTTTGATGGTAGCGAGCGGTTCTTCGAATAGAGAGATGAGGCGATGACTAGAACTGCGCGGCGAGCACATTCCCTACAGCACACGGCGAGATTACCAACAAGGTTTTTGCGAAAGATGCAGGTTCCAGGCGAGGCGGCCAGCGAGTAGCAGAGGAGGGTAACGGATCGGCGCGCGTCAGGGCGTACAGCCGTGAACGATAACGGACTCGACCAAAATGGGCTCAGAGGTGTGTGGGTCGGAAAGATTGTATTACAGGTGGATAGTGAATGCAAAAGTGGTGATGTGAAGGCGCATCCTGAAGCCTCGATAGAGATGGAAGTAAATTATGGGTATTCAGCACGTACCGAGACTCAATACATAAAATGAACTCCAGATACCACCTCGGCTGCCCCGTAAACCACAACGCTTCAGCGAGCGGCCGCCACTCCTCTTTCTGTGTACCGCACCATTCGTATCACCGAACGCCGGTGTTCTCGCCCCCCTCGTCGATTACATGCGCCCCCGAAGGCCCGCCCTCGACCCGTAATGCCTCGCACACCTGGCCGACAACGCCACGGTTGTATGGGCGAGCGAGTGTCCTGAGTGTTGTAACCGACAAGGTCGGGGTGGTGTTCGAACAGCAATGTCAATAAGATGTCGCGCTGAAGATCAGTGAGAGCCAGCCGTAGAGGATATTAGGGCGCGGGGCGTCGGGGGAGTCGTAATCAGTGAGCGGGGAGAGTGATGTTCTCGTGCCCTTCAGCCGATTGTTGTAAGACATCCGGGAGTTTGATAGTCGAGACTATTTCTAACCAGATTCCTGAGGGCTTTCTGCTTTGTCGCCATAAGGTATGAAAGAGTGTCTAGGGAAATCAATCGAGACTGCGCCGCCGCTCAGGCGAAAGGGTTCGAAATTAGCAAAGCCAAACAGGTGGCGGAGCTACGCATACTAAGCACTAGGAAGGAAGGAAGGAAGGAAAGGTGTATACCGGCGCGGTCCCGTTCAGGAACAAACCGGGGCCCGTACTACACACAATATCGAATTGTATGTTACGGATATCCTCTATCCGCGCAAAGTATCCGTCCTATTTTCCTGTAATAATCGTCTGCTGGGTGTTCAACCTTTCTTCTTGGGACTTTGCATTGCATCTGTTCCTACTTCGCCGGTCTTACAAACCTGCTGTTATCGTACCTTCAGCCTACTGGATCTTCCTCCACGTCGAGAGAGGCGGCGGTGCCGACTCGACAGGATGATGCTCGGAACTGATAACCTGGCGGATACGTCGAGAGAGGCGGTCGACAGGATGATACCCGGAAAGTGATAACCTGGCGGATGGAGAATCTGGACATTTTCTCTCGCACCGGAACACCGGAGCCCTCCTTTCAGGTGGACCGGAACAGTTTTTGTCACTTACTCGACTTCCGAATGCTACCAGCTCTCCTCGTGGGACTCGATCCGGGTATGATACCATTCGTGATTTACAGGAATTAAGTGTTGTAAGGATGCTGTTAAAGCAGCAGAGCCTCTCGCAGTTAAATTAGAGCTGTGGCTACTATTTTTATTGAAGCTGTGCTTCGCAGGTGCCGAGTCTAAGTAGGTTTTCCTTCCCCAAGCTCATCTCTCACCACTGTGCTGGAACCATGGACCCTCTGACCATAACCACAACAATTATGACCCTCGCGAGCTTCATCAATGAGCTCATTGAAGTTGGTGAGAGCATTTGTCGCTCCATAGAAAAGGTATGAATTTTCTCCGCTCGAGAACACCCACTCACGGAATGCAGGTCAACGAAAATCGACGACAGATCCGAGAGCTTACGGAAGATGTTGTTCGCATCCTCTATGACCTCGCCAAACTTACCAAGGGTCACGAAGATACATTTTGTGGGCCAGAATTGCTGAGTGCGCTAGAAAGTCTGAAAGTGTGAGTTTTTCATTGGCCATTTTTCTTCGTTTTCTCATTGTATACAACGTAGAGAGATGCTCTATGTTCATTCAAAATGCTGCAAACTTTCCTCTGTACAGCTCCCTGGCCTTCGTGGAGTTCGCTCTCAATTCAAGGCCTGGCGGAAGCGCGATCATCTCGAGGAAAAGATTGGATGCCTGAAGGAACATGTGAGCAAATGCTATTCTCAGTTCACAGTGAGTAACACCTCTTGTGTGATTCTTGTGCTCATGTCTCTGTGCCAGGCATTCTCTGCTGCTCGAATTGAGCGAAATACTTCATTCATCAAGCAATCTGCAGCTCGAAATGAGCAAAACACTTTGCGCATTGAGCAAACATTAATCGTCAACAACATGGAAAATCAAGTCAAAGCTCGACGCCTTGAGGGAATGATGGCTCAAGTACTGCTTGAGACTCAATTTGGCCAGAATGTAATGAATCAAACGGTTGAAATAATATCAGCTGTAAGTGCATTCAATCCACATTATTGCACACCTTTATATTTTTTCAAAGGACCCCACCCATAGCAGTCTAGAATCCCAGTATATGTCCGCACAAGCAATGTGTCTTATCGCTTCACTCGAGGGGTTATTGATCAGTGGCAGATTGGTCCTTGATGGACCTCTTTCCGATCCTGCCCAGGTCTCCCAATTCATTTTCGAGCAGAATACACCTTTGCATCTACTCCACGAGATTCTGGGAGTGATCATCGACATCAAAGAAAGCCGCTATATTCGGATATCACTGGCGTCCATCCGGAACATCATGGTTAAGATGGGGGTATCCCTCAGTAACATCGGAATGGCTTCTGAAAGCATAGCCTGGCATCACCTCAAAATCCGGATGCTTCGTCACCTAGATGGTTCTGCAACCGTGACTTTGCCGGACATGGCACACACACTGATGGAGCTTTCAATTGTTATACCGCCGACAACACCAATTCCAATCTGCTATACAAGCTGGCCAGCAGTCACTGGATCTCTGGCACCGTCTGTCCGACAGTCTGCCTGATGTCAACATCTGCATATGCCTGATAATGGTGTTGACCACGCAGACACAGAGTTTCCTCGAGACCAGTCAAAAAATAGCTGCACTATCCATTGCACAGGATGCTTGTAGTCCTGGCTCGCCCGATGTTGGAGCAGATAATCAAATCCAGCTCAGGATCCTTGTCCTCGGTGGATGAGTTCAATGCGGATTGGTCTTGTGGGGCCATTTTCGAACTTGCCAAAGTTCTTTCATCGCTTAATTGCCACCTTGAGTCTTATGAGGCCTTGAAGGAAGGTTTCCAGACAATCATCAGGTTGCCTATTCCTTCACGCCTTTTTCTATTGGGACAATACATTGATTTATTTCTCGACCAAATCTGCAAGGTGGCAGAGGGAGGCGGCTTTTCACTCCCTATGCTTGTGGATTGTGTAATTCTATTCCACAATCTTGCTCGCATATACCCCAAACAATTTTTCCACACAATTTCTTTGGCTCCTGCATTCCTATGCATATTTCGCTCAGCAGGATGATTCTCCTTCAATGGAGAACATCCGCCTCTTTTTGGAACCCAATGAAGACCGTCCATCTCCCCAGCTGGATGTCACCAGGCCAATGGGCATTAGCTTCGGCAGAGATGGTATTCAAATCAAAGATATGGTTTGGGGCATTTTACACCTGTCCCTCTCAAGCCAGTAATCTCTTGATTCAAAATATCTTCATCACCCACTTTGATGCAGCTATTGTTGTTCTTCGAGACGTGGTTGGGAAGTCGGCTTCCAACACCAACACCATTCAATGGGTTCTCTATACCATCATCGAAATCACTATGTTTCTCTCCACACCCAACCAGGTAGCTCTGCTACAGGTGTCAGCGAGAACCATCAATCACTTTGGCGCAATTCTTGCCAGTCGGGAATCTGACTGGGAGTGGATCCTTGGCAGTTTATTCGACCCAATTTTCCACAACTTACAGAGAACCGGGTTGCTCAATGGTGCACTCGAGGTCTGCGAGCAGGTAATCAAATTCCTTAAGCCCTGCTCCCAGTCAGATGACAGGACTGTTGAGGCAGGATATTGGCAATTGAGAAGCCAGTTCATTCTGTGCGACATGGGCAGATTTTCTGATGCAATTGGAATGATACAACACACCACGATGGCTTTGGTTCCAGAAAGATCTCTCTTGCTTCCTCATATTGTTCAGATCCGCATCCTTCACCGTGTGGGAAGAAACCAGGAAGCACTTCAACTTCTCAAAAGAGGGGTGGCTGCCAGCCACCGAAAATACTGGACCAACAGTGTCAAGGTCTTCCAGTTACAACTTAATTTTCTGCTTGCAGAATCCGCAGCCATCTGGGGATATATAGGCAATGGAGAAAGGGCCCTCAAGCATGCAGAATGGGCTGTCGCCACTTGCCGAAAAGACATAGGCCCCAATGAAGACATGGAAGACCAGAAATATATACTCATTCATTCCCTCGTCACTCTTTCAAACTGCCTAGCCACACTTGAAAGAAACAATGAGGCCCTCACGGCCGCCCAAGAAGCGGTGCTGGCATACACCGAGAACGTGCTGCACATGTGGGAGGATTTTGCATACACAATCAGAAAGCAGGAGCTGGGAGCAAATGCCTTCCATGCACTTTCCCTGCGACTGGTTACCTCCGGCACGGCGGAGCAAGCTCTTCTGAATGCAGAGACAGCCACAAAAATTACCGCGAGCTCGTCGTGCTGGCTCCTAGGCACCTTCCCACTCTCACCAGTAGCTTGCGGAATGTGGGTTCGATCCTCTGGGCTGTGGGCCGTCGAGACGAAGCCGTCGCCGCCTGCGAGGAAGCGGTCGGTATCATGCAGAAGCTTGTCAACTCGGAGACGTACTTCCTCCCAGATCTAGCTGAAGCCTTGGATCAGCTTGCGGATTATCTCGCGGAGAAAGGCGACATCGGGGTATCAGCTGCCGTGGGGGCTGAGTGCGCAGAGGTTCGGAGGGAGTTCGCGGCGTTACCACTCAAGCCTGAATTTCTGTTTGAGAAAGTGGTGGACATGGTGGAATCGGACGACGAGTGGGGGTTCCCTACCCCTGCCCGTATGTCAGAGCCAGATAACGGCACTTCAGAGGGTTCGCCATGCGCTGAGGAGGTAGAATCGGATGATAGGGCAGACTATCACGACGTATCAGAGCCTCCGACGAGCATCGAGCCCCTCGCCCTCATTTCGGAACTCTCTGGTCGTTCGTCGGCGTCAACTCCGGGTCCGTCCACCGGCATCGACGCCCCGGTTCAGGCTGATCCAGCAGGAGACTCAGTCAGGGTCATCCTCGATGGCAGCAGTGCCGTCGAGAGCCTCACCACCATGGATACAGTCAAAGGTATCTTTACCAAACCGCTGGAGGTGGACATGAGGCTGAACATGCGCATGGGAATGCGGGGCACGTTGATGGACGTAATGTGGTGGGTAATACTAGTGCTCGGGATTTCGTTCGCCATCGCGTGGAGACGTGTCACATAGTCCAGTGTACACGGACTGGGGAGTCGTCAACAACGCATGTAAATTTTGGTTTATGTATCATCGGTTTATCGGATAGTCAAGGGGTGACTACATAGCAGCTTGGAGCGGAGAACGAAATTATTAGCAAGCAAGCGAGAGCGAAGAGCGTGAGAGCTGGCGTGCACAAGAACCCGCTTCAAGTCTCGAAAAGAGGTCATTCCAAGTCTCGTCGCTGTCCGAAGGAATATGGCATAGCATTGGTGCGCCTTCGTCTCGGTGGAAGGTTTAGCCAATCACCCGGAATGCTTTCCTGATGCGCAGCCCAAGCCTTACGACTCGGCCGTAGGCATCGTCCTGGGCCTGGCCGCGGTCCGCCACACCGCCATTTCCATAGAGAATCTCCCCAGCAAGCGGCCGAAGTAGAAGTAGAAGCGAAGCCGAGCATGCACATGCGGAGCACGATAATGGATGTTTGATGCGTGTGGTGAGTGCCATTCCCATGTGGTTTAATTTGTAAGTGAAGAAGTTGGAGAGTTTTTATTGTCAGCGGCGCGCGCGGATTTGGCGTATCGCTGGCACATCGGATAGTGCTGGCAGGCAATAGATAATATCAATTTGAAGCTCAGAGCGAGCGACGTGGATGACACACAGCCTGAGGTCCTTCAAGTTCGAGTCCAAGTCCAAGTTGTGATCAGAAGGTCCGAGTCCAGCGTCTCCGAGTTTGCCCCCAGGTCATATAGAGCGGTCGAGGGTGGTGCCTAGTAGGGTTTCAGACTCCTGCGCAGTCGTGTGGACACGGTTTGAGTCGGCTTGTTCAAGTTGTGCGGGCCCCAGCAAAGGAGAAAAGAGGAGACATTGCCAGTTCCTTGGGAAGAGGAGACGTTGCCAGATGTTCCTCGACGAAGCCATAACCGCGCCCGGACCCGCCGCTCAAGAGCGTCCAAGCCCTGGGGTACATACGCGGCCCTGAACATGCTGGACGTCCTTCGAGGTATGGACGAAGAAGGATTTGACTTCGAAGAACGAGCGAAAGAGATCTCGCGTCCGACCAATAAGGAAACCCTCACTCCTCGCACATCTCAAAAGACAATACTCGATTCGTATTGCCCACAGGCTGCATGTTATTTTAATGCGTGCGTTGTATTCGTTGTATACTGGTTGTATGTATGTACTAGAAATGTATATGGATGGTTCGTCGCAGTGATGATGAGGATATGCGCATGGAAGAACAAAAAGAAACCGAGCTCAGAGATGTACGAGAAATGTATGTAAGTATGGATGGATAGTTCGTTGCAGTGATGATGAGGATATGCGCATGAAGGAACAAAAAGAAACCGAGCCCAGAGGAGGAGGAATAAGATAAGGTGGGTAAGTAGTACGTATCATGCAGGGATGCATGGACGCGCAGGTAGGTAGGTGAGGTGAGGAAGGAAGGCGTACGCGCACTACATTTCTACACCCCGCCCCGCCCGCCCATCTCCATGCCCACGGTGTGTATGCACGCACACACACGCGCACGGCGCCCACGCATGCTTTTAGGCCAGCCACGTCACGGCTTGCGGAACTCGCACAGCACGGTGTATATCGTGTTGAACGCGGTGTAGATCTCCTCGCAGACCTAAGCAGGCGGGACAGGGAGGTCAGCATCGGCATCAACGTCCACGGAGTAGTTGGGATAACTCGACGCGACGCGAGCCGACGCCGGCACCGGCGCCGGACGGGTCTCGTCCGGCGTACGACGCGCACAGGTGCTGCGCCGTATGTACGAGAGAACGAAGAGGGGGAACGATTGGTGCCGGTCAGGACGATCTTGCTCGAGACGAAGATGAGCAGGAAGATTTGGCTTGGTCATGCGGTAGATGAGCCCGGGGAAGAGCTGCGGCGTGATAAGTCTTTTAAGAAAAAGAAAGATAGAAAAGACACCCACCTCAGGTTCATAGCTGTTGAACTGCGCGTGTGGGGAACTTGACGTTACAGCTGCCGACGATGTTCTGGATCTTGAACTCCGAGAACTTTGCGTCGAGCCCGGGCTTCTGCACGATGCGGGCGTACTTGCGGGACGCGAGGCGCGAGTCGTCTTCGCTCTTGGCGCTGGTGACGACCATCTTGCCGGACGCGAAAATGAGGGCCGTCGTCTTGGGGTTGCGGATGCGGATGATGACAGCGGCGAAGCAACACGGCGAACACAACCGTCCGGCGTGCCCAAAAAAAGAAATCAAGGCACGATACCGACCTTAGGATTGTATTCTGCATTGCGGGCGATGGTCCTGAGGTCGAGGCGGCAGTCGAGGTTGACGATGGCGACGATGTTTTGGAGAGTGGGGACGATGCCCTCGACGGCGGTGATGTGCTGCTGCTCGAGGATGAGGGGAACAGGTGGCTGATAAGGATTGTTGAGTGGCGACGGCCCAGGCCATTCAGTGCTGCTGATAGGGGTTGCCACTGAACTGCTGCTGCTAGTAGTGGTCGCCGCGTCGATATGCCAGAACCACGAGGTAAAAAGTCCCGCCCGGGAGTGATTAAATTGCGAGTTTCCGGGGAATTTAACGGTGCATCGAGAACACTATTACTCTTGCCACTTGCAAGGACACAATCTGGGCAGTTTTCTACCGGGGAAGCCGACTGCTGTGTGGAGATCCTGGAGTTTGTTGATGGTTGAGACTATCTCTAAACCGAGTCTGAAGGTTTTGTCGCCATGAGGTCAAAGTGGTCTGAAGCAATCAAGACAAGCGAAGGGTTTCGAAATCAGCAGAGCCAAACAAGTGGCGGTGCGACACATACGAGGTTCCTCAGGACCTCAACTGTTCCTGCTAAAATGTACTGCATTTCTTCAAGCACACTCCAGACAATTCCCTGTCACCATATACTCGTTGCAACTACGGTACCTCAGCAGCAATGTTTCTGTTTCTCTTGTTTCCCCCTTCACGGAATGGCTCTGAGGTTGCCATTTTGTTTGCGTGTCAGGTCCTCTGCAGGCCCCGGGAAGCTACACCAAGGGTACTCCGAAGTTAGGGGGTTTGAGGCGGAAATTTCCCGATATTCAACTCCGGAATTAGGGGGTTTGAGACGAAATTTTTGAAAACCCACTCCAAGTTGGGGGGTTTGAGGCTGTATCAGTTCGGTTCGGAGCAGGCCTGCGAGGTCCGACCTAGAGCGTCGGGAGGCCTTCTTTTCAGCTTACTACAGTGCTTTCTGGCAAGGATCCTGCAAAGGCGCTACCAGCTCGCCAAATCAAGGTTCCAGGCACCAGCGGGCTCAAAAAACAAAAGACGAAAGAATTCCTATTTTTTTTCAGCTATATTACGTACCTGATATCCTTCTCCGACTTAGGGGGTCTGAGGCCCAGCGACGCGAAAAACGTAGGGGGTTTGAGGCCCGTTTGACCGGCTTTTGCCGGAGTTACCTTGGCCTAGCTTCCCGGGGCCTTCCTCTGCGCGGGTAGCAATTGCTCGAGGCTTGTCTTCCAACAGATTTTGCGAATTTCACCTAGCTCGGTCTCATTTTAACCGTAAGTACGCCAATCTTTCAGCACAAGGGAGTGAGGCGCGGTTGCTTCTCTATCAGTCGCCCGCCAGGGCAGTGTTTGCCGCTCTAAAATAAGGCCAGTGACAACAATCAGGTTCGACAGCTTTCTGAAAATACCAGACTTAAAGCCATGAATGCACCGCACTGCACCTTGCTCCAGCCATCAGGTCTCAGTGACCCTCAGCATGTCGGACAGCGCGCTCTACAGTCGACTCCTCTTTCCGAAAGGGCAGGGATACCCATTGTTTCACCCCCAGCCATCTGATGACCTTCCTGACCCAGCCCGAAGAACTGGCACAGAGATCGGGGACGTTGGCCTTATAACACAGTATGGATCTTTTGACCCGATCTTCAATATTCTCCGTGCGAGAGACGATCCCTCCAACCGATTTGGTGTTCCGGTCGCCTTTGAGCAGGTCCCTCTTGGTTCTGAGGACATCACGGGCGCACGTCCAGTTCCATCTCCCAGGGTCCGACATATCCAATACGACCATCAGTAAAAGGCGCCTAGATGTCGAAGCCGGCCTCGAGAACAACATGCAAGTGTTCTCGTCAATTAATACTACATGCGAGTCTTATACCAATGCAGTTTCTTACCCCTCGGAGCAGGTGCGATTGTCGAAGTGTCGACAAATTCAAAACAAACGGGACTGCTACTGTTGCCTGATGGCGCCTCCCGCTGGGACTTGCGTCGGCAGCAGCGGTTCCGTGACTATGCGTTGAAGCATGCGCATAACTGGTACGCGTTTGTCAACGGGAGCCTCGAACGCATGGTCGGAAACGGCGATCTCTACCTTGTCACCGGAGTCACTAAGTCGACGTCCTGGAGCGTCGCAGCGGTCGAAAATCACTCGGGCGAGGGAAAAATATCGCTAAAGCTCAAAGCCGCGCAGATCAGCAATGCCGGCGCTACGTGTGCTTGGGAATGGGAGAGTGGCGGCTCTTCGGTTAACTCTGGTCCACGACGTCGCGCGGGGGAGGAGGAATGGCGAGACAATCAAACGGTCTTCTTGCGGGGCTTCAAAGTTGCAGTGCGCACGACACCACTGAGGCGAGCACCTAAAATACGCTCTATCGTTCAGTCCAAATGGTCCAAAATGGAGTCAAAGTGCACATTTATTCCGTTTTCTCAACCACAACCATCAGCCGCAAGGATGTCAATACCGTCTTCTCAATCACAATTGCCGGGTCACAATGAGAATTGCCTCTCGCAGAGCCCGCCGAGTACGACAAGTAGCCCTGGAAGCACTTCATCAGATGATGACGAGTCTTCATCAGCTGTGAGTGATGGATGGAACCATCCTCCTATTGATGATTGAACTACCTTTAGTGCTATCACCCTTCAGCTCTTATCAATGAGCATCTACTTGATTGTGTGAGACGCCCTTGCTTCGGCATTATAAATCAACTCATCCTTGGTTAGGTTCTCGGTGCAACAGTTGCGGTCACCCATGATGATGAATGGGCTTCCGTTTTGACTGAGGTGTGGTCAATGAGTGTGATTCATACGCCTACTGAATTCTATTGCAGCGAGACAACGAGGTTCCTGACCATCATGAGCTCATCAGGCGCATCTCTATGGCAACGTAGAGTGAGTTGCTCTGTTGTGCAGTGAGTTGCTGATGATCCGGCTGATTTCAGTTGATCCTCGATACGGCGGGGTGTTCGGGACCCCAGATACCTCATCTCTGCCCTCCACATCGTCTTCCCCGGCGATGTCCGTTTCAAGGAACTTTCCGGGCACATCAAGCACATGAAGCTTCAGGCTCAATGCCTGAGACGCTAATAGTAACCGAGAACGATTGGGAGCTTGAAAACAGTTGTGGGAGCTGTGTAACCCGTGAACGCTCACGCCTCTCAAGGTTGTCTCAAGGTATGTTATATGAGTTATCTCAGTGTGTCGACTGACGACATTATTCATAATGACAATAACCCGCGGGGCCTGTTCTCGCTGCGTCAGTACGTGGTTGGAGGATTCAGCAGCTAGAAAGAGTTAAATGGTGTATTCTACAGAGCATTGCAAAGAAATGCACGTGTTCTGGTTAGTGAACTGGCTGGACACCAGACTAGTACTGAATCCTGAGAAACTGGTCATACCGTGGCCTGTATTTCGTGGGTGGGTGGTTCAGATACTTGCTGGGTGAGATAGAGTTTTTTGAACGGGTCTTTGAACATTTTTTGACACTGCGGCAGGGCCACGTTCCGTATCAATACATGTGCCATGGTAGACGTATGTTCGCGCCCATCAAGACCTGGTGTAAATGGAACACCAAGGCGAATCAGAACCGCTTTGTTGCATTGGCACCGCCTTCGCTGGATGTTGCCCACGGCCACTGTATTGAGCAGATTGGAGGAGGTTTCCATCTGCCATCCCCAGCGCCGCTGTGGAGTCCTTCACCGATATCCAGGAGGTTGTAGCGCTGCTCAAGTTGTCAAACATGTGTGTAGATGTCATCAAGGCTCCACCGCGCACAAGTGCACGCCGGAAACCAGCCAGCGGTCTCGCACTGGCTACATTTTGTTTGGGACCTTTCTTTTTTTCTTTGAGAGTAATTTTTAACGTCCAAGTCGGACCTCCAACATCACCCGTCTCATCAACAGCGACTAAATCCAGTCTGTCGTGTGCCCTGCCGGACAGAAGTCAGAAATGCTCCTGAACAACAATAACCCCTTCGGTGACCAAGGCCATTCTTTTCCACCCTACCGCACGCTGCCAAGTCCACCCGCAGGCACATTCTCGTACGCCTGCTCCTTTGTTCCTCGGCCTGTCGCATATATCCATTGACTGACATTGTTATCTTTGGTTTTATAATTGACTGAGGAAAAGCAGCATGCAATATTCTCTTTGTGCCTTATAACTTGGTCACAGTCATGTGAATAGAAACTCTGTTAACGCTGAGTGAAGACCGGCTCTGCCTGTTAAGCACCTGTTATTGTACCGTCGCCGCCATCCCAATAATGCTCGCTCTTAAATAAAATAAAAACATCCATACTTTGGGCCCAGCATGCTATCCTTTAAATCCACAGAATAAAATATACAACCTAAGCTGTAGCTCGATGGCGCCGTCAAAGACGATGTGGAGGGCAGAGATGAGGTATCTGGGGTCCCGACCACCCCGCCGCGTCGAGGATCAATTGAAATCAGCCGGATCATCAGCAACTCACTGCACAACAGAGCAACTCACTCTACGTTGCCATACATCTCAAGCAAGTTCCAGATGAGCATCATCCGTGGTATGCACAATATCATTTACCATGTAGTTGGTCTAACCATTTGTCAGGGGGTGTGTGTCTTCATGAGCCCCTTTCTTCCTTCGCTAGCCAAGAAATGTCCAGGCTCCTACCCACCCTCATGTTCCAGGAGTCACATCAGGAAAAAGTCCTGGGGCTGTAGTTGTCCAGTTAATTATATAGTCATTGATAGCCATTGTAGCTTGTGTATCTTGGTAGGGTATTATATAGTTCTCTGTAGTTGGCATAGCTTACTACGGGGACTATGTACAACAATATTGTGTTGCACAGCAAATATGTTGTGCTATAGTGTCCAGTGTCTCTGCTACAGCAATTACGAGTCCATGGGGGTGACGTGCACTGCATCACAGCATACTTGGTGGCACTCAACCGAGCTTAGAGTGTCTTGTTGATTGAGAAAGGTACTTAAGCTGCTGCCACTAACCACAGTGTTTGGACCAAGCCAGTGCTGGGATTTATGGCATGGTCAAGTCTTGGGCAACAAAACTCTTCAGGAGTTCATTGAGTGAGACCTGGACCAGCTAAGACAGTTTGGCAGTTGTGTAACGGAAAACCGAACCAATGGGAGAAATCTTGGTGGACAGGATATGCCAGCTTTCCGGCCTGATTTCACCCTGCTGGAAATCCAAGCCGTTTCTCGGTGGTTCAAACCAACTTCCAGCTGCTGGAAATCTGGCTATTTGCAGTGTGCCTTCTACTCCCTTGATGTGTTCCATAGCATTGAGTTCCAAGTGACACTACTCTTTTTGGTTTCTACTCTGAGCTGTAACGGCAAAAGCAGTATATTCTGCTTGGTACTGACACTTTTACAAGGTTATGATTGAGGTTCAATTTTGTTGAAGTGTCTGCTCGAGACCACCTAGCACTGGAATCTGGACAAAAAATGCGACGTCAGATTTTCATGTTTCCGAGAGTCTTCTTGATGTACAGACTCTGTTCTCACAAGATTCAACTTAGCAGGCTGCCTCTGAAAAAAAGAAGCATCATCTACAAATGCAGCAAGAGGAGTCTGCAGGCTCATTGTCTGTCTTGTTGGTGTCTTGTTTCCCGAGTTGAAGTCAGGGATCATGCTCCTGCACTCCTCGGGAACTCTGAAATTTCTCACTCCTTCAACACTCATCTCGTTGGCTCATTGTTTAATGCAGACGACACATGCCTGGACCTATACATCAGCATTGATAGAGCATGAAAGAAGTTCAGCTGTACTCGGAAGGGTACCAAATCTCTGTGGATATGAATGACCGAAACGATGAAGCCGTCCTTGGGGCCAGAAAGGTGGAATAAAAACACTCTCTCTACACTTCAACCTGAAGTGAGGGAAATCAGCTCTGGCAGCAACAGTGGCTCAAACCCCGAAATTGGGATGGTTTGGTGGGAAATCGGTGCATGCGGAGAACAAATCCATAACTATCCATAAGCAACCAATGAAGTTGAACATCAATTTTTCATTTTTCAACATCTGGATTTATCTATATAAACAAATTGTGAGCATTAAACACTTACCGAGAGTCATACAACCAACTCGAGATATGTACCACCGGGGCTTCCCAAAAAACCACAGGGCTTCAGTAAGTCGGAGCCATTCCTCCTTTATTGAGCTCAGAGTGAGTTTCGAGTCCGACAGAGCCAGACTACATACCTTCGTGTACTATCGGTCTTCCGGCAAAACATCGTTGGTATATCGTCGGTGAGATTTGGAAATCTTTGTTTGACTTTGTCATCGAAGGCGGAGGCTAAGGTCTGTTCTTCGGTACGTAATATCTACCTCAGTAGGCACCGCGGGTATTACGTACCGGTCCTCTTAGGTGGGTTGTTCTGTATGCAAACAACTTACCTAAGAGGTGCGCCTCCGCTCGGTGACGGTGGCGTTTGAGGTAAGGATGGAACATTCTGTGGATCAATGGTCCATCAGTGGCACTACCGCCGCCTCCTTCCGCCTCCATCTATGTACTGCCCGCCGCCTCCCCTGGGTCTGCTGCCTAGTACCAACGACCACTACTTTAGCTCTCCCAACAATGATCTGCTCAGTGCCATCTCGATGTTCCAACGTCGCCCCGAGCGCATTGGTCGCCGCTATAGCTACTGCACAGCTGCGGCCCACCTCGCGGCGCCACCCTGGCTCGCCCTTCACAGCGGCGCTCGCTGCGCGGCCTTCCTTGAGCTCATCTGAGCGCGCCGCCAAACGCGAAGACCCTTACCTCGTCAATGTGCCCACGACGCCGCGAGTCTCACTTCTAGATCGCCTCTACCTGCCGCCTCGCCACCCTCCCACGCTTGATTACCCTGCCTCGAGTGCGCCGTCAGGATGTCAAGGACCGACAAGGATGTTATCTGCTCGCTGCCCTCGCAACATTCGGCATCGCTTTCGCCAGCGCCATCGCCGGCCACCTCCCTTACCTTCGCCGCCCCTCCGCCACCCGACCGCCTCCTCTCACAAAATCACCCAAGTTTGCAAATAACAGGGTAGCATGTCCCGCCTCCTGCTCGATCACCTGTCTGTCGCCCTTATCCATGCCGCCGCACTCTGGCTCCTCCCGCTTGTTACCCCCGCCTCGACCTCACATGCACCACTTTCACATATTACATGTGCCGCTGGTGCTTTTTGTCGCCACCCGCCCGTTGACTCCTCCTCTCGCCGGTTCGCATGAACCGTCGCCCCTCCTACTCTACTTGTGCTACTTATTCGCTTACTGGTCCGTGTCGGTTCGCTCGCCTTCTACACACTCGCCCGCAACCACGTTCATGTTCCTGCACCCCAGAAATTACCGCCGCCATCGAACAAACGACATTGGAAATAATGTGAATCTTAGAGCGAGCCGGTGCCTCTGGGATGCCTCCAGAACGCCTCTGTGGGTCTCAAGTGGCCGCCATTGTTATTCTGTACTTATTTGGGTCAAAATATAAGCATTGAAACATCATTCACTGGTGCTGGAGGCGAAAAATGTGCAAAAAGTGGATGAGCGGGAGATCGGGCCACCTCCGGGCCGGCGTCGGGACGGTCATTGATCAGCCAATCACAAGGCGAATAAACGTAGAACCTTCGAAAACAATTCCTTGCGAGCTCAATTTGGACCGGAATAAGGTCGGGCATGGCTCAAATTAAAGCCCTGGGTCGCCCCATCAACATACTATCGAAATATCCTGAGGTACATGAAGTTATAAGGTCGGTGCAAGACACACGACGAAGCTGAACTACATTTACCACTACAATCTTGGGCACATCCTCGAAATGTCATGTCCATCGCTGTATAATTTTTTGTAGCTATTGGAAGTCTTCATTAATGTTCTAACAGCTATTCCATACACCTTAGAACACAACTTGACATTGATTTCAACAGTGGGGGACTCAATTTACGGAAAGAGAAAAACATCGGAAATTGTTAGATTGAACTACTACACCGCATATTCGGGATCCTTGGCTATTGAAGTGGAATAACAACACCTATTCATCGTTCCAGAGGGCGGAGTCGCCGCCCCACAACGACTGCATCGCACAGAATGGTGGCGTTGGTTGGCACCACAACCGTAAGCGGAAAATGTTATCTGTCAGAATCAGCGCGGCAGTTCGAATGGAAAAGAGTAGGGAGGCAAGATATAACAACAAAATGAGGGGTCACAGAGAAGCTGAGGGCGGGGGAATAAGAATAAAGGTACCACCCCGCTCAAACAGTTCACTGCCGCTCCAAGACAGATCAGAGGCGCCAGTGATGGGCAGAGCGTGACAGCGCAAAACCGGCGTGAGCGACAGGCGGTCTATCGTATATAGACCGGGAGGAAGGCGGCAGCGGCGCAGGCAACAAAGTAGAAGTGCTGGCTACACGGAGATGCGAGCGGGAGGCGGCGGCAGCGATGGTGGCGGCGGCGGCACGACAAAGGCCGATTGTATCTGTGAGGGACCGCATGTACTATCGTGTCGGAAGCGGGGGCGGCGAGCGAGAGGCGAGAGAGCGACACTAGAGGCAAGTAGAAGGTGAAAGCGGGGTTCCACAAAGGAGCAACAGGGTATGTGTTGAGTAAGAGAGGTAGAGAGATACATGTAGGAAGAAGGCGACGAGCAGGAGGCGGGAAAGGCGGTGCAGGAGGCGGGAAAGGCGGCGCAGGAGGCACGAAGGGTGGCGCTGAAGGCGTGCAGAAATGAACAGCAGCGGATGGGCGCGATGCCTCATTGATGCGAAGCACCCCATTGTCAACGCACCGCAGGCGACGGGCAGGAGGCAGGCAGGAGGCAGGCAGGAGGCGGGCAGGAGGCGGCGGGCAGGAGGCGGCGCCACCAAAGACAGTGCGATACCAGACACAAAGCACGCCAATGGCTATGCATTGAAGACATGCATACAGTTCTGATCAAGCAAAATGTATCCGAGGAGGCTACCAGAGGCGAAGGAACAGACAAAATACGGCAAAGGGAGGGCACAGAGCGACAGAACATGGATTCAGTCGAGTGCATACGACCCCCAGAGTCGTGTAGCACCGGAGAGCGCACATAGGGCGGTATTCAAAGTTGAAATTGTGTGAAAGCAAGTAAAAAGGCGGCGCCGATGGTGTCCTGGCAGCGGTCAGAGGAGGCGGAAAAGGAGCCGAATGAGGGCCCAGAGTGGCCGAAGGCGTCTGGAATCAGTTCGCACAGAAAGCGCGCCAAGAAGGGCGGCGTAGAGAATTGGAAAAGGTGCCGGAGGCGGCAGAAAGGAAAGGAGATGCCGTCACGTGGTCACTAGGCTGGCAGTCTAATTGGTTGCTGTAATCTAATCAATTCTTCTCTTACCTCAAGCGCCCCCGTCACCGAGCGGAGGCGCACCTCTTAGGTGGGTTGTTTGCATACAGAACAACCCACCTAAGAGGTCCGGTACGTAATACCCGCGGTGCCTACCGAGGTGGTAATATCTGACAGTCATCAACAAACGGATTCGGCAAAGACAACCGAAATTGAGTCAGAAATCTGCACGAATCGCTACGCACAGCTTCAGCGCTGCGCGTAACAAGGCTGCGCGACAATCTTTACCGCAACACTCATGATGGACGACAACCTGGCCTTCCCACTCACCCGCACTCCCTTAGAGGTCACCGAGCTGATCCTCGGTCGCGTCGAGTCGCGTCGGGATTTAGTTTCCTTTGCTGCAGCCTCCACCGCATGCAAAGAGCTTGTTATACCCCGACATACGGAGTACCGGACGCTGCGTGTCGGTCATGCGCCTGAAATTTGGGCACATCTAGCGCAACGCCCCGACCTCGCGCGGAACATCCGGCATGTAACAATCAGAGGCGCTCCGCAGTTGAAAATCTACTCAAACTTGAAGCCCGAGCGTTATCCTGTAACCTTGGTGGATGCGGCAGCCTCCGAAGCGGATGATCCGGACACAGTTATTTCTAATATTTGCGAAGCCCTCAGAAGCATGAAGTTTTTGCGCTCCTTCACCTGGATTGCGGCCTGGGGTCCAATGGGACCGTATCTCGATTTCCCGCACTATTACAGCGACGTATTTCAAGTGCTGAAAGAGTCTAAGTCCCTCGTTCAATTCGAGATGGTTGATAAAACGGTCCCGGGTACTCTTGCTAGACCAGCTGAAGAGGAAGAATATCCGGTACGTTCGACGTTCTTCTTTGCAGCTGTCCATTGACAAGCTTATTCAGTTATGGCATATTGCGAATCTGGAATCATTGTCCGTTAGACAATTGGGGTGGTGGCCCCGCGGGTTAAACTTGTTACTTTGTTCCTCCCCGAACTTGCAGGTATGTGTCTATCTCCAGTGTGGAAAAACGGACGGCTTACGCGAACAGACTCTGGACATTCGTCTTCCGAATGACGGATCTCATGTTTTCACGTCCTGCCTCTTCCCGCAACTGCATAGACTTAATTTAAACTCGACGGGCAGCAGTAGCGAACAGGAGATCGTCGAATTCCTGCAAAAGCACCCCAGTATTGAAGACCTTCGCTGGTATCCGCACAACGATACACTGCGGCTTGGCCATGGCAGTTTACCGAATCTCAAATGCCTCGATACTAGCTCCGGAATAGCCTGCGCTGTCTTGGCCGACCCGACCGTGCCCAGCCGTGCAATCGAGTGCGTTTCCCAGCTGTCGCTCGATGACTCAACTTTGGCCATCTTGGATGCCATTGACACCAGCCAGTTGCGAGACATGCGGGTCTGGAGATATGCTGGGCTCGAATCCATTGATCACTTGGCCGAACTCTTCCCGGACCTCACACATTTAGAGATTCCCAGTTTTGGTATCCCTACACGCCAGGATGAAAATAATAACTACGTGATTGTGGGTACATGACTCTTATTTTGCATTGATGTTCACTTGTCGCAGGACGATTATATCCTCACCTTGGCGAAGTTCCGACATTTGGAATACCTGATTAATTCTGCCATTTGGCCCATGCTTCTAATCGGTGGCGAAGCTTCAGATAAGATTGCCACCCTGGCCGCTCGGTGCCCGAGCCTCCAGCGCTTGGGGTATTTCAATACGCAGAAATCGGAATTCGTGGATATCGTCCTGTGTAGAGAAGGGGGAAAGGTTTCGTGGTCAGAGGAAATGGCCGAGAAAGAATGGCACGGTATATAATTATACCCGGCTGTAATTACGAGCTGGTGGAACTTACACAATGATTTGAAAACTGAACGCGTACCCGTCTGATCAAGAGCTCGACCAAGCGCTTCGTTGCGTAGTTGCGTACGCCGCGCGCCACCGCTACGCCTTCGGGCTGAAAAAAATAATATCGCTCCATGCTAATCCCAGTTCGTAGCAGGCACCGGTGCACCCCCCCCCCCCCGAGGTTCGTTCCAAACGTATCTTTCTAGTCCAAACTCTTCAAGAGCAACTTTTAGTTATTAGAATTGTTTGATACATATGTAAGCGGGGGAACACTGCAACGGGCAATGCCGCGAATCATCGCGAACCACAAGGAATGCGGCGGACACTGTCTCCTGGAAATCCGGGTACACGAGCGTTTTTCCTGCCGTCCATCTTGGCCAGACATGTTCCATTGAAACAAAGCTTGTACGAAGCAACTTGAGTTTGAGTGATCCAGGACCGATCGAATGGGTCTTGAATCGAATGGGTCTTGAAAAAACACCTCGTTGGACATCTAAGTCCCGCCGATACATGCAACCTTGAGTTCCTTGATAAAATGTATACGTAGATGCAGATCTTGAAGTCGTGACATCGATATTAGAGGTAACATCCACGAAGCGCGATCGATATCCAAGTCCCTGGGATTCGACTCGGACGACTTGGAGGTCAACAAGAGTCGCCGCTGGGCAGGTGTGACGCGCTTGCAGTCTGGTTGCTCGTATGTTTGACACGTTTGAAGGTAGCGAGCGGTTCTTCGAGGTCTACGTGATGTGGAGTCAAGACTACTCAAGTAGTACTGCAGACGGAGGGTTGCGAAATCAGCAGTGCCAAACAAGTGGCGGTGCGACACATCCCGCTCTGACGACTCGGCTCCTGCTAAAATGTACTGCATTTCCTTCGAGTACGCTAGAAAATTCCTTGTCGCCATATACTTGTTGCAACTTGCTGCGAACAATGCGGCGGCCTGTCTTGTGGCTCCAGAAAGCCAGAACGACGCATGTCATCGAGGCAACATCGACGCGTGCTATTGACGCGTAACTGCTCAGCTGCACGAAGAAACTACAACAAAACTACAAGCTACATCTGGAGTACATACATGCGTACAATCGTCTGCTGGGGCTTCAAACATTCTTCTTGGAGCTTTACGTCTGTTCGTACTTCGCTGGCCGTACAATCCTTCCTCATCCTGCCTTCAATCTATTGGATCATCCACGTTGACAGAGGCGGCGTCGCCGACCATCTCCAGAACAATTTCCGCCAGTAATAACTTTGTGAATGCAGAACCCTGCCTATTTTCTCTCACAAAATGGCACACCACAGTATCACCACAATTGTCATACCTTACTCAACGTCCAGATGTCATCAGCAGTGGGACTCGATGGACTTCTTTCCCTGGTCTCTTACCGTCAAGAATCAAGGCATCTTCCTCGCTGCCCCTCAAGTGTTGCATGGAACGACCGTAAGTACTTCTGGCTCTATAATGTGGTGTCGTGCTCGACATTAGTGAACGCCGCAGGCAATGATTAACATACTGACTTTGGCTTGGTGCGTTCACTCAGTAAATTCCAGGTGGCCATGCTCAAAGAAAAAAAGAAAGAGGATCCACGCACTAGGTTCGCTTAACGAACCTGCAGCGCAGTTTAGGTCAAGAGGCCACCGGGCAAAATTACTTTTTTGTGGAGAGATACCAGTACTTCAATAATTACTCTTAGATTCGAAAATGGTGCGAGTGATCGCTCTGGACAATAGAAAACCAATTCTTCCCAAACAAGATGAGTAAATTAGAATGAAAACAAACACAACTTCGAGTGAACCTATGCCAATTTCCAGACTCCGGGGGAGCACCTTCGCAATACTATGATACCATCTGCCAAGCATAACTACTGAGCAGCAAGGAATAATTACGATGAAATCACGGCCGCTCAGCTACCAGTTTTTCACCAAGGGCCCGAAACTGAGCAGCGAGCCGGCCATCTTCATCCTGCGCGCGCGAACTTAACGTGCGTTGCTATGCGGCTCCACGCCCGAAAGGGTGTCAGTGACAGAATACATAAATCAGAGGCCCAGGGCGAATAAATCGGGTATGTACACACCTCAATCCTTCTCCTCGACCTCGAGCGCCGTGGCGGCGTACAGCTGCGTGCGCGCGCCCTGGTCGGGACTCAAAAACGCATATTTCTCGGGGATGGAGAAGGGCACGAGCCACAGGTAGGACGTGTGCCTGTGGCGGAAGCGTCAGTCTCGATTATTCTCGACTATCCAAAGCACGGGAACACGCACCGCGGTAGATGTTGGTCGCAACGAGCCCGGGGCGCACAGAGCGGCAGTAGATACCCGTTCTCACGAGGCGGCGCTGGAGCTCGTTCGTGAAGAGCGTGCATCAGTTCCGGCGCTTCCCATTTCTAGGCAAACTCGAACCAGGCGTCGACCCGCCCGAAATACGTGGTGGCTCGACCTGTGACGGAGGCACGCCTTTCGCCAAACGGCAGACTGCGTAAAGGTGTCGCTCGCCGGTCTGTCTACCGCACGCGCATAAAATTGGATCCCGGCTCACACTCAATTTCGAGTTCCCGTACCGATTCATCGCGGTACTGCACTTTTGATTCAACCCCTTCAAATCAGAGAAGTCGGGGCTATGCGCGGTGCGGTCCCCCTCGCTCGAGAGGGTGCCAACGCGTGTCTGGCAAAGATGCGGTGCCGGAGGAGCGGGAGGGCGAGAGCGAAGTGGCCTGGGAGAAACATAGTTCAATGTTGTGGTGCAGTGCAGAAAGGAAGGGAAGGGCTCACCAGTTCCGTTACACGCCTGCGGCTCGATCTGATCTGCCGACAACTCGCCATCTGCCATCTGCCACTACCATCCACCCTCCCTAAGTGCAGCACCTGCAAAGGGGAGAAAGCACCTACCACCCCCCCCGTTCAAAACCAGTACATCCAGGCGCGTCTCTCCAAAAATTCCTCTGTGGTGGCCTTGGCCGCCCGCAGACTTGCGAGATCGAATACGAGGAATTCAACATGGGCAGTGGGGATGGCTGCTTTCAGCGGTGCGGTTACGGCGTTGGCGGTGGACGGGGTGCGGGAGGCCATGCTATAAATCGACATCGACATCGGGTTGTTTGGAGTCGAGTAAAAGAATTAAGATGAGATGGCACGCACTAGACCCTGGCGCCCTGTCGCGCCAACTCAAGAACAGTGGTGTATCCGAGCGGCTGAGCCCGGCGTTGCTGCCCGTGACAAGGGCAATCCGACCTGCGCGAAATTATTGAGAAAGCCCGGTCGATAATGTTGGTTGGGAGAGATGCAGGGTTCGAGGAGGCGAAAGTAAAGCACCTTTGAGGTCGGGAATATCATTTGCAGTCCAGAAGAAATTAAATTTGAAGAACGAGACAAGGAACGAGAAGGTTGCAATGAAGAGTCAAGGTCAAGGTTCTTCTGCTCGTCACTTTGGTGCAAGAGACACAGACGGTCTTCGGGAAATCCACTGGTATGAGCTGCTGATGGTTCAATCCAAGATGCCCCACCGTGACAATGTCACTTACCACATGGTTGTGACTTGACGCGTTTGAAATTTCAGCCTTGGCCTTTACGCCCGCCACAAGCATGGTCTGCGGTCAATGCTCAAACCGCAGCGGAGCTTTGAAAGCGTAGTCACTGCAAAATGATGACTTATTATGTGAGTCCAGCGATAACTTTGGGGTCCTGACGGCGTCCGGCGGACGCAGAATCGCAAATGCCAGGCTGCACATTGGCCTGTCCACAAAATCCACTGTAAGGCAATTCAAATTTCGCCTCAAAAACTTGAGCTTCATTTTACCGTCAACAAGAGCACCAAATCTATCACTTTTTGGAGAACATTCCCGTTCTATTCTGCCACCTCGACGCCCCCCGCGAGCTTACCTCCCGATAGGTCAGCAACCTCATGGACACACACGAAGAAGAGGTTTTGACACAGAGTCCCGGTCGATGCACATACTGCTCCAACGCGGCGGTGGCTTTGAAGACTGCCCTCGCGATCATTCTACACGATAATCCCCCGACTGCCAGTGTATTGGTTTCGGGGTAACACCTGTTCTCCAGAAATCGCAATTCTTCATGTGCTCTCATGGCTGAAGCGATTGTTCAGAAAGGTATTAATTCTCCGGATTTTCCGGGCGAGGTTTATCAGGCCTGAACCGAGGTGCTTAAAGACGCATATCCGATTCCTTGCACAACATTAATTCAGCTCCGCAGATCGGATCCTTGGCTCCGTGGCTGCGAACAAGCCAAATCCTTTTGCACTAGATTTTGGACGTCGTATTCTCCGAATACCCACAAACCTACATTTTTAACACAATTACCACATTAAATAAGCCACCCAAAATCGAATTCAACGCTCAACGAGTTCATTTTTATTTATTGTGCTCAACGTCGTCTGGGCATTTCATCGGCGTTCGTTCTTCCTGTTACCTTTCTATGAATACTCCAATCTCCACGGCGCGTGCCAGTGGGATGCATATGCATATCCTGGTCTCTCGTGTGTGGTCCGCTCCTAAATCAGGTCTCCTCGCTCTTGTTCTACTCGCGAAGCACGGCCGGCCTCGCCGCCTAGGGCTCTGTATATAAGTCCGGTTTGCAAACCGGTTTATAAACCGGTGTTTATAAACCGGTTTTTAAATGGTCGGGGCGAAATGGCTGTTTTTAATTTACTTCGGCTACCGGGCCGTCGGCTATCACTCGCTAGAAAAATTTCCTTTCGCCTCCCGGCCCTCGCGCGACACATATCACACTTGAAGCTGCTGAGGATAATCAGGTTGCGGCTAAAGGCGCTTGCTTTCAACAAGACGGAGCTAGGTCCGGGTATGGTGCCTTTCGTGATTTCACAGGAATGAAGAATAAGAAGTGCTGTATGAATGCTGTTAAGCGGCGGAGCCTTTCTGTGCCTACTATTTTTAATGAAGCTGTGCTTCTCAGGCACCGAGCCTGATCCCAGGTCTTTCGCTCTCATCTGCTGCTACTGTGCTTGAACCATGGACCCCCTGACCATAGCCACAACAATTGTGACCCTTGCGAGCTTCATCAACGAGCTCATTGAAGTCGGTGAGAGCATTTGTCGCTCCATAGAAAAGGTATGAATTTTCTCCGCTCGAGAACATCTACTCACAGAATCAGGTCAATGAGAATCGACGACAGATCCGAGAGCTTACGGAAGATGTTGTTCGCGTCCTCTACGACCTCGCCAAACTTACCAAGGGTCACGAAGATACATTTTGTGGGCCAGAATTGCTGAGTGCATTAGAAAGTCTGAAAGCGTGAGTTTTTCCTTGGCCATTTTTCTTCGTTTTCTCATTGTATACAATGTAGAGAGATGCTCTATGTTCATTCAAAATGCCGCAAACTTTCTTCTGTACAGCTCCCTGGCCTTCATGGAGTACACTCTCAATTCAAGGCCTGGCGGAAGCGCGATCATCTCGAGGAAAAGATTGGATGCCTGAAGGAACATGTGAGCAAATGCTATTCTCAGTTCACGGTGAGTAACACCTCTTGTGTGATTCTTGCACTCATGTCTCTGTGCCAGGCATTCTCTGCTGCTCGAATTGAGCGAAATACTTCGTGCATTGAGCAATCTGCGGCTCGAAATGAGCAAAACACTTTGCGCATTGAGCAAACATTAATCATCAACAACATGGAAAATCAAGTCAAAGCCCGACGCCTCGAGGGAATGATGGCTCAAGTACTGCTTGAGACTCAATTTGGCCAGAATGTAATGAATCAAACGGTTGAAATAATATCAGCTGTAAGTGCATTCAATCCACATTATTGGCACACCTTTATATTTTTTCAAAGGACCCCACCCATAGCAGTCTGGAATCCCAATATATGTCCACACAAGCAATGTGTCTTATCACTTCGCTCGAGGGGTTATTGATCAGTGGCAGATTGGTCCTTGATGGACCTCTTTCCGATCCTGCCCAGGTCTCCCAATTCATTTTCGAGCAGAATACACCTTTGCATCTACTCCACGAGATTCTGGGAGTGATCATTGACATCAAAAAAAGCCGCTATATTCGGATATCACTGGCGTCCATCCGGAACATCATGGTTAAGATGGGGGTATCCCTCAGTAACATCGGAATGGCTTCTGAAAGCATAGCCTGGCATCACCTCAAAATCCGGATGCTTTGTCACCTAGATGGTTCTGCAACTGTGACTTTGCCAGACATGGCACACACACTGATGGAGCTTTCAATTGTATACCGCCGACAACACCAATTCCAATCCGCAATACAAGCTGGCCAGCAGTCACTGGATCTCTGGCATTGTCTGTCTGACAGTCTGCCTGATGTCAACATCTGCATATGCCTGATAATGGTGTTGACCATGCAGACACAGAGTTTCCTTGAGACTGGTCAAAAAATAGCTGCACTATCCATTGTGCAGGATGCTGTAGTCCTGGCTCGCCCGATGTTGCAGCAGATAATCAAATCCAGCTCAGGATCCTTGTCCTCGGTGGATGAGTTCAATGCAGATTGGTCTTGTGGGGCCATTTTCGAACTCGCCAAAGCTCTTTCATCGCTTAATTGCCACCTCAAGTCTTATGAGGCCTTGAAGGAAGGTTTCCAGACAATCATCAGGTTGCCTATTCCTTCACGCCTTTTTCTATTGGGACAATACATTGATTTATTTCTCGACCAAATCTGCAAGGTGGCAGAGGGAGGCGGCTTTTCACTCCCTATGCTTGTGGATTGTGTAATTTTATTCCGCAATCTTGTTTGCATATACCCCAAACAGTTTTCCACACAATTTCTTTGGCTCCTGCATTCCTGTGCATATTTTGCTCAGCAGGATGATTCTCCTTCAATGGAGAACATCCGCCTCTTTTTGGAACCCAATGAAGACCGTCCATCTCCCCAGCTGGATGTCACCAGGCCAATGGGCATTAGCTTCGGTGGAGATGGTATTCAAATCGAAGATATAGTTTGGGCATTTTACACCTGTCCCTCTCAAGCCAGTAATCTCTTGATTCAAAATATCTTCATCACCCACTTTGATGCAGCTATTGTCGTTCTTCGAGACGTAGTTGGGAAGTCGGCTTCCAACACCAACACCATTCAATGGGTTCTCTATACCATCATTGAAATCACTATGTTTCTCTCCACACCCAACCAAGTAGCTCTGCTACAGGTGTCGGCGAGAACCATCAATCACTTTGGCGCAATTCTTGCCAGTCGGGAATCTGACTGGGAGTGGATCCTTGATGATTTATTCAACCCAATTTTCTGCGACTTACAGAGAACCGGGTTGCTCAATGGTGCACTCGAGGTCTGTGAGCAGGTAATCAAATTCCTTGAGCCCCGCTCCCAGTCAGATGATGGGACTGTTGCGGCAGGATATTGGCGATTGAGAAGCCAGTTCATTCTGTGCGACATGGGCAGATTTTCTGATGCAATTGGAATGATACAACACACCACGATGGCTTTGGTTCCAGAAAGATCTCTCTTGCTTCCTCATATTGTTCAGATCCGCATCCTTCGCCGTGCGGGAAGAAACCAGGAAGCACTTCAACTTCTCAGAAGAGGGGTGGCCACCGGCCACCAAAAATACTGGACCGACAGTGTCGAGGTCTTCCAGTTACCACTTAATTTTCTACTTGCAGAATCTGCAGCCGTCTGGGGATATATAGGCAATGGAGAAAGGGCCCTCAAGCATGCAGAACGGGCTGTCGCCGCTTGCCAAAAAGACATAGGCCCCAATGAAGACGTGGAAGACCAGAAATGTATACTCATTCATTCCCTCGTCACTCTTTCAAACTGCCTAGCCACACTTGAAAGAAACAACGAGGCCCTCACGGCCGCCCAAGAAGCGGCACTGGCATACACCGAGAACGCGCCGCACATGTGGGGGGATTTTGCACACACAATCAGAAAGCAGGAGCTGGGAGCAAATGCCTTCCACGCACTTTCCCTGCGACTGGTTACCCTCCGGCACGGCGGAGCAAGCTCTTCTGAATGCAGAGACAGCCACAAAATTGTACCGCGAGCTCGTCACGCTGGCCCCTAGGCACCTCCCCACTCTCGCCAGTAGCTTGCGGAATGTGGGTTCGATCCTCTGGGCTGTTAGCCGTCGAGACGAAGCCGTCGCCGCCTGCGAGGAAGCGGTCGGTATCATGCGGAAGCTTGTCAACTCGGAGACGTACTTCCTCCCAGATCTAGCTGAAGCCTTGGATCAGCTTGCGGATTATCTCGCGGAGAAAGGCGACGTCGGGGTAGCAGCTGCCGTGGGGGCTGAGTGCGCAGAGGTTCGGAGGGAGTTCGTGGCGTTACCACCCGAGCCTGAATTTCTGTTTGAGAAAGTGGTGGACATGGTGGAATCGGACGACGAGTGGGGGTTCCCTACCCCTGCCCGTATGTCAGAGCCAGATAACGACGCTTCAGAGGGTACGCCATGCGCTGAGGAGGTAGAATCAGATGATAGGGCAGACTATCACGACGTATCAGAGCCTCCGACGAGCATCGAGCCCCTCGCCCTCATTTCGGAACTCTCTGGTCGTTCGTCGACGTCAACTCCGGGTCCGTCCACCGGCATCGACGCCCCGGTTCAGGCTAATCCAGCAGGAGACTCAGCCAGGGTCATCCTCGATGGCAGCAGTGCCGTCGAGAGCCTCACCACCACGGATACAGTCAAAGGTATCTTTACCAAACCGCTGGAGGTGGACATGAGGCTGAACATGCGCATGGGAATGCGGAGCACGTTGATGGATGTCGTGTGGTGGGTAATACTAGTGCTCGGGATTTCGTTCGCCATCGCGTGGAGACGTGTCACATAGCCCAGTGTACACGGACTGGGGAGTCGTCAACAACGCATGTAAATTTTGGTTTATGTATCATCGGTTTATCGGATAGTCAAGGGGTGACTACATAGCTGCTTGGAGCGGAGAACGAAATTATTAGCAAGCAAGCGAGAGCGAAGAGCGTGAGAGCTGGCGTGCACAAGAACCCGCTTCAAGCTTCGAAAAGAGGTCGTTCCAAGTCTCGTCGCCTGTCCGAAGGAATATGGCATAGCATTGGTGCGCCTTCGTCTCGGTGGAAGGTTTAGCCAATCACCCGGAATGCTTTCCTGATGCGCAGCCCAAGCCTTACGACTCGGCCGTAGGTATCGTCCTGGACCTGGCCGCGGTCCGCCACACCGCCATTTCCATAGAGGATCTCCCCAGCAAGCGGCCGAAGTGGAAGTAGAAGCGAAGCCGAGCATGCACATGTGAAGCACGATAATGGATGTTTGATGCGTATGGTGAATACCATTCCCATGTAGTTTAATCTGTAAGTGAAGAAGTTGGAGAGTCCTCAGCGGCGCGCGCGGATTTGGCGTATCGTTGGCACATCGAATAGTGCTGGCAGGCAATAGATAAGATGAACTTGAAGCTCAGAGCGAGCGAAGGCGTAGACGACACACAGCCTGAGGTCCTTCAAGTTCGAGTACAAGTCCAAGTTGTGATCAGAAGGTCCGAGTCCAGCGTCTCCGAGTTTGCCCCCAGGTCATATAGAGCGGTCGAGGTGGTGCCTAGTAAGGTTTCAGACTCCTGCGTAGTCG
This sequence comes from Mycena olivaceomarginata, assembly GCA_029378375.1. Taxonomy (NCBI): domain Eukaryota; kingdom Fungi; phylum Basidiomycota; class Agaricomycetes; order Agaricales; family Mycenaceae; genus Mycena; species Mycena olivaceomarginata. Next base: position 39,486 of record JARKIC010001800.1, on the reverse strand, counting down.
TGTGGAGACGGTTTGAGTCGGTTTGTTCAAGTCGTGCGGAATGTCGACCCCAGCAAAGAGACAAGAGGAGACATTGCCAGTTCATTGGGAAGAGGAGACGTTGCCAGATGTTCCTCGACGAAGCCATAACCGCGCCCGGACCCGCCGTTCAAGAGCGTCCAAGCCCTGGGGTACATACGCGGGCCCTGAACATGGTGGACGTCCTTCGAGGTATAGACGAAGAAGGATTTGACTTCGAAGAACGAGCGAAAGAGATCTCGCGTCCCAATAAGGAAACCCTCACACGGTGCAATTGACCCAGCACATTTTCACGGGCACGTGCCGCCTGCCTAATGCGGTACGCCCCGATGCTCTTCGCGCGTTGCGTGTTATTTAACCTGGTTTGCCCAGTGCTCATGCATGTCGAATCAAGGTAGTACTCAAAGGGCTCCTATCATTCACAAATGGATATTTTGAGTCAAATAGACTTCTCAGCGGCGGTACGACCTGGAGCACAGGTTCAACACCCTCTCATCCCTTCTATGTCTTGTGTAGCCTAGCGGTCTATGGTCCGACTTTTGTATCCTCGTTACCTAATTTGCTCGGTTCAAGTAGCCTTGTTTCAAGTCCTCGCGTGGGCTGAATTCCTTTTTTTTTGCGGACCTTTTCTGTCCTCGACGTTTACATCCACCTCTCCAGAATTTAAGGTCAAGCTCTTTCATTAGAGGCTATTCGAAACCACTTTTTAAATCAATTTCTTTAAAATTTGGGGCCTCTGATCTTGAAGAACTTAAGCGAGCGGAGGAGTGGAGCCCGGCCCGAATTCGGACACATTACCGAATTCTGAAGCCACAATGGACCCGAAAGCGGGAGTTTCTGCACGTGCAAGGTAATCCACGACTCTGCACAGATCGGAACACGCTTTTGCACCCAAAATTCACATCGGGAGATGCTCTGTTGAAGGATACCAGCTCAAGCATATTGCCGAAATGGCAGTGTGAGAACGGAGTGGAGCGCTAGTTTTTAAAATTTGAAATTCAAAACCGCCAACAAATAGCCTCTATTCGTAAATTTTAGATACACGGCTCAATAATTTAATTGTATCTGGGAACAATTCAAAAAATTCAGAGACCAACTTGGTAACCCATTATATTCTGTGACCGGCGTTGACCCTCCTTGTCCCCCTTCTTCGGCCAGGTCGTATCCCGCGTTTGAGCGGTGAATTCGTGCCTATTAATGTCAGCTACCATCAAACTTACATCGCATCCGATGTTTCGCTTAACAATGCTTGACATCCACAGCCAGTTCCCGTGCGGAACCTGTCCGCGCAGGATTTCCGGTGCCTTCTGGAACGCATCTGCTCGCCGAAGTAGGTCCTGAGCATATCCTTCGACCTAGAAAATGAATCGGCGGTCAGTATTTCTTGAACGATAAAAGAAATAATTTGAAAGCACTGACTTCCTTCTCATCGTCACTATCTTGAGCTTTGAAGGACGAGAAAAGTGCACGGTGGGTCTCCTCCATATCCGCTGTGTTGTCTGAGCCGATATCTGGCGACCGCGCGCGCTTTCCAAGCAGGCTCGGTGTCATGAAGTTGAGGTTTCTCCAGCCGCCCCCTCCTTCAAGCATCTCAGGTTTTTGTGTGGGTCCCGTTGCCTTTGGTGCCGAATGCTACTGCTGGTTTGGTAGTTTTACACCCGGAGCACAGATGGACATCTTCGATCTGCTCGGTGTCCTACATAGAAGCTGATTGCGGGTTTGACGTGGGAGTGAAAACACGCGACGCGTCGGACGCGTTGTGTAAGGCCCGCGGACACTCCCTTGGAACTCCGACCGCGATAGAGTAAATCAACCGCCCAAAAGACCCCCTATCTCCAGCCGTAAATAGAGTAAATCAGCGCAAAGAGGGCCGATGTCCGGTACATATAGAGTAAATTTGAAGTAAATCGCGCAGAGTGCAATTTTTTTTGGGTACAATCAGCTCCGAAGTCAGCAGAAAAGTGCTCCAAAGTCGGCAGAAAAGTTGGGATCAACCAATTAATTCACAGACCTCTGTTGTGTTGCTGAAGGTGAAATTAAGTGTGGCCGCAACTCCAAACCAAAAAATGCTTAGCAGTGAAAAATTGCATTTTTAAGGCTATGTCCGACCGAAATAGAGTAAAACAGCTGGCTGGGCACAAATTTCGTAGAGTAAAACAGGGTCAAAATCGGGCCAAAAGCGGTCGGAGTTCCAAGGGAGTGTCCGTTGTGTATATGGCCTTGTTTACATTACGGCTATGTACGGCAACCGGCTCCCCGGCAAATCACATGTCCCGTGAAAACCTGCTGGGTCAATTGCGGCTAGTGAAACCCTCACTCCTCAAAGACAAGTCGAAAAAATCCTCGATTCGTATTGCCCACAGGCTGTATGTTATTTGCGTGCGTTGTATTCGTTGTATACTGGTTGCATGTATGTATGTACTAGAAATGTACAGTCACGGCAAAAATGTAGTCCCCAACCAAATAAGGAAATTCCCATCAATCCTGCTCCTTTTGCCTGCTTTTCGGCTCAGACACTGGATATGTAATTGAAAAAATAGTCTAAATGATTCTTAGTAGTCAGTACTCTGTCCGGAAGAGATATGAACAAAATCTGAACAACGGAATTCCTCTGGAGCCTGGTCATTTCCACTCATTGAATTCACTGTAAACCGGCTCTTTTGGGGGAGCAATATTATTAAAAACAGGATACCTATACTTATAACATTTAAAATACATTTTCCAAGCTGAATACCACCTATCTGAGCTGAAAAGCAGGCAAAAGGAGCAGGATTGATGGGAATTTCCTTATTTGGTTGGGGACTACATTTTTGCCGTGACTGTATATGGATGGTTCGTTGCAGTGATGATGAGGATATGCGCATGAAAGAACAAAAAGAAACCGAGCCCAGAGGAGATGTACGAGAAATGTATGTAATAAGTATGGATGGTTCGTTGCAGTGATGATAAGGGATATGCGCATGAAAGAAAGAACAAAAAGAAACCGGGCCCAGAGGAGGAGGAGGAATAAGTTGAGGTAGGTGATCAAGTACGTATCATGCAGGGATGCATGGACGCGCAGGTAGGTAGGTGAGGTGAGGGAGGAAGGCGTACGTGCACTACATTTCTACGCCCCGCCCCGCCCGCCTATGCCCATGCTCACGGTGTGCACGCGCGCCCGCATGCTTTTAGGCCAGCCACGTCACGACTTGGGGAACTCGTACAGCACGGTGTATATCGTGTTGAACGCAGTGTAGATCTCCTCGCAGACCTAAGCAGGCGGGACAGGGAGGTCAGCATTGGCGTCAACGTCCACGGAGTAGTTGGGATAACTCGACGCGACGCGAGCTGGCGCCGGACGGGTCTCGTCCGGCGTACGGCGCGCACAGGTGCTGCGCCGTATGTACGAGAGAGCGAAGAGAGGAACGAACATACCTTGGCGCCGGTCAAGATGATTTTCCCCGAAACGAAGTTAAGGAGGACGACTTTGGGCTTGGTCATGCGGTAAATGAGACCAGGGAAGAGCTGTGGCGTGATAAGTCTTTTAAGAAAAAGAAAGATAGAAAAGACACCCACCTCAGGTTCATAGCTGAACTGCCCGTGTGGGGAACTTAACGTTACAGCTGCCGACGATGTTCTGGATCTTGAACTCCAAGAACTTTGCGTCGAACCCGGCCTTCTGCACGATGCGGGCGTACCTCCGCGACGCGAGGCGCGAGTCGTCTTCGCTCTTGGCGCTAGTGACGACCACCTTGCCGGACGCGAAAATGAGGGCCGTCGTCTTGAGGTCGCAGATGCGCATGATGACGGCGCCGAAGCAATACGGTGAACACAACAGTTCGGCGTGCCCAAAAAAGAAATCAGGGCACGGTACCGACCTTGGGATTGTATTCTGCCTTGCGGGCGATGGTCCTGAGGTCGAGGCGGCAGTTGAGGTTTACAATGGCGACGACGTTTTGGAGGGTGGGGACGATGCCCTCGACAGCGGTGATGTACTGGTGAGGGGAACAGGTGGCTGATATGGATTGTTGAGTGGGGACGGCCCAGGGACGGCGAGGGCGAGGCCATTCAGTGCTGCTGATAGGGGTTGCCACCGAACTGCTGCTGCTAGTAGTAATGGTCGCCGCGTCGATATACCAGAACCATGAGGCAGAAAGTCTGGCCCGACAATGTTCTGAGAGCCATTAGGTTGCGAGTTTCCGGCGAATTTAACGGTGCATCGAGAACACTACTCTTGCCACTATTTTGACTTCCGAGGACACAAATCTGGGGAAGGTCTATCGGGGTTGCGCTTGAGCCAACTGTTGTGAAGACATCGTGGAGTTTGTTGATAGTCGAGACTATCACTAAGCCAAGTCCTGAGGGTTTTGTCGCCATAGAGGTCTACGTGGTACGAAGGAGAAATGAATGCAGTCCAAGACTGCGTGTTTCCAAATCAGCAGAGCCAAACAAACAGCAGTTCTTCTCTACGTTTTACCATAAATTGGCCGCCACTCGCTGACGACTGTGTTTCCTGCTATGTGTTTCCTTCAACTTGAAGCACACCCGCTCGCAGAGCTCCAGATAATTTTCGCCATACTACTTGTAAACTTGGAGACTGCGACAGGCTCCGAGACTGCGTGCAACACTGCGGCCTGCGCTTTCCCGAATCGAGTCAGACTGACGTATCGACGTGTAATTGTTCGGCTGTACGAAGGGACTACATCTGGAATAGAACCGTCCGCTGGCCCCTGGGGTATCAAACTTTCTTCTTGGGGTTTTGCATTGCGGCTGTCCCTACATCACTGGCCGTGCAATTACTCTCGTCATCTTGCCTTAGGCTTCAGCCTGTCCTCCACACTGACAAATGTGGCGGCATCGACATGCTCAGGAGAAAGTCTGCATTGAGACCCCTTCACATTTTCCTCTCTCTCGCAATGGAACACCCATCTCCTTCCATGCACCTGCTGCCTAGCTGTAGGCGCACTGGAACAATGCTTAGAACCCTCGACGTCCGCTTCTACATGACCTCGTGTGACTCAATGAACTGTCTTTTCCTATTCTCTTTCACTTGTCAAGACTCAAGGCAGCTTCGTCTCCACTCGTCTCCACACCTGAACCGAAGAGGCGACAATGCGAGTTTTTTTTTTGCTTTCGGTGGTACATACATGATCAATGGAAACAGAACATGGGCGAAGCAAACAGATCCCGTCAGTCTGGATATTCGGCGCGAACTTTGCGCTTCTCAGCCCCGTCAAATCAGAAAAGTCGGGGCTCTGTGTGGCACGGTGCCCCTCGCTCGAGAGGGTGACGACGCGTCCGGCAAGGAGGCGATGTGCCGGAGGAGCAGGAAGGGCGAGAACGAAGTGGGCTGGAAGAAATGTGACAGCGTTGGAACACAGATATGGGATGCAGCGCAGAAAGGAAGGGACCCACCAGTTCCATTACACGCCTGCAGCTCGGCAGCTCGCCCCATCTACCGTCAACTCATATGTCAAAGCTTTGCCATACCACCACCTGCAAAGGGGAGAAGGCACCTACTACCCCCACTTTCAAGACCAGTATATCCAGGCGCCTCTCTCCGAAAATTCCTCTGCAGTGGTCTTGGTCGCGCGCAGACTTGTCAGGTCGCATGCGAGGAATTCGATTTGCGCAGAGGAGACGCTGGCTTTCAGAGAGGCGATTGCGGCGTCGGCGGTGCACGGGGTGCGAGAGGAATTGACACTGTTTGTTCCAAGTAGGAGAAATGAACGGGACGGACTAGACCTTCGAGCTCGACAACGGTGGTGTATCTGAGCCCGGCGTTGCCGCCTGCGACAAGGGTGACTCGACCTGCGCGAAATTATTGAGAAAACTTCTGGTCGACCATACTTGGGAAAGAAACTTGAAGTTCGAGGAGGCGAAAGAAAAGCGCCTTCGAGGTCGGGAATATCACTTGTGGTCCAGGAGGGATTAGATTCGAAGAACGAGACAAGAAATCTGCTGATCTTGCTCAAGACTTTTCTGCTCGTTACGTGGCTCGAGAGACAGAACGGTCTTTGGGAAACCCAAGGTCTGAGCTGCCTCGCCCGACGCCGTGACGATGTCACTCACCACACGGTTGTGACGCGACGCGTTCGAAATTTTCAGCCTTCGCCTTCACAAGCATGGTCTGCGGTCAATGCTCGAAGCTTAGTGGAGCTTTGAAGTGTAGTTACTGAAAAATGATGACCTATTGTGTGAGTCCAACGATGATTTTGGGCTCTGTCTCGGTCCTGACTCCTGACGGCGTCCGGCGACTCGGATGCAGAATCGCGAATGTCAACTGCACATTGGCCTGTCCACAAAATACGCTGCAAACCGATTCAACTGTCGCTTCAAAAACTCGAACTTCACTTCACCGTCAACAAAAGCACCAAATCCATCACTTTTTTGGAGAACATTCCCGCTCTGTTCTGTCAGCCCGACGCCCCCGCGAGCTTACCTCGCGATGGGTCAGCAACCTCGTGGACACACACGAAGAGGAGGTCTTGGTTCAGAGTCCCGGTCGATGCACATACTGCCCCAACCCCGCGGTGGCCTTGAAGACTGCCTTCGCGATCGTTCTACACGATAATCCACCGACTGTATTGGTTTCCGGGCAACGGCTGTGTTCGAGAAATCGCAATTCCCCATGCGCTCTCATGGCTGAAGCGATTGTTCAGAAAGGGATTAATTCTCCGGATTTTCCGGGCGAGGTTTATCAGGCCTGAATCGAGGTGCTTGAAGACGCATATCCAATTCCTTGCACAACGTTAACGTTGCTTGTATCAACTCCGCAGATCCCTGGCTCCGTAGCCGGGAGCAGTTGGCTTCCTTTGCACTAGATTTTGGACGTTACATTTCCGATTATCCATATAATGAAACCACTGACATTTCGACATGACTATATCACATTGAGACGGCGCCTTTTCTCCAAAATGGATGTATTGAACGCGCAAAAAGTTGGATTTTATTGTGCCCGAAGGTTCTGGGCTGCCAACATTTTTTCTGCGGCGTGACCTTCGTACCCTGGTCAATCTATAAATTTGGTCCTGTGGTCGCCGCACCACTGGTTTTAGTTTCGCTCATCGAACAGCCTCATAACATGACTCCCGCATTATTTCTGTTATCTTCATACGCCGATTGCTTACTCTTCAATCTCTGCGGCGCATCATGGACTCGGGCCACTTATCTACTGACCTCTAGTGTGTGGCTTGCTTCCAAATCAAGTTTCCGTGGGTCTTAAAGTACGCTGGTCACCCCTATGCTACTTACGCTCGAAAAATGGCTAGCGCTCCCGCGGCACCTCCCATACTATACTGGCTCAAGGCGCTTGCTTCCACTTCCAACAAGACGGAGCTGGCCCAAGTATGGCACCTTCGTGATTTTACAGGAATGGAGTACTGTATGAGTTCTGTTAAGCGGCAGAGCCTTTCACGGTAAAATCTGGTAAATTCAGACCTGCGCTCAGTTTTACCCATGAGTGTCTACTGCATCAGGTTCTGAAGATATCAAAGCACAGCTTCAGAGGCGCCTAGTCGAGGTCACCCCTGCTCACTCCTCCGACTGCTTTAGTCATGGATCCTCTGACCATAACCACAACGATTATGACCCTCGCGAGCTTCATCAGCGAGCTCATTGAAGTTGGTGAGAGTATTCGTCACTCCATAGAAAAGGTATGAATTTTTTCCGCTTCAAAACATCCACTAAGGGAATGCAGGTCAATGAGAATCGACGACAGATCCGAGATCTTACCGATGAAGTTGTCCAAATCCTCTATAACCTCTCCAAACTTACCAGGGGTCATGAAGACGCCTTTCGGGGGTCAGAATTGCTAAGCGCGTTAGAAAATTTGAAAGCGTGAGTATTCCGGATCCTTTGCCATTTTTCTTCATTTCTCATTGTATACGACGCAGAGAGATGCTCTATGTCCATTTGAAATGCCGCAAACTGTCTTCTGTACAGCTCCCCGGCTTTCGCGGGGTTCGCTCTCAATTCAAGGCCTGGCGGAAGCGCGATGATCTCGAGGCAAAGATGGGACGCCTGGAGGAACATGTGAGCAAATGCTATTCTCAGTTCACGGTGAGTAAGACCTCTTGTGTGATTCTTGTGCTCATGTCTCTGTGCCAGGCATTCTCTGCTGCTCGGATTGAGCAAAATACTTTGCGGATCGAACAAACTTTAGTCACCATTGTGGAAAATCAGGTGAAAGCGCAACGTCTGGAGGGAATGATGCCTCAAGTACTACTTGAGACCGAATTTGGCCAGAATGTAATGAACCGAACAGTCGAAATAATATCGGCTGTAAGTGCATTCAATTCATGTTATTGGTGTGCCCTCATATTTTTTAAAGGATCCCACCCATAGCAGTCTAGAATCCCAGTATATGTCCGCACAAACGATGCGTCTTATCGCTTCGCTCGAGGGGTTGTTGACCAGTGGCAAATTGGTTCTAGATGGACCTCTTTCCAATCCTGCCCAGGTCTCCCAAATCATTTTCGAGCAGAATACACCTTTGCATCTACTCCATGAGATTCTGGGAGTGGTCATCGACATCAAGGAAAGCCACTATATTCGGATATCACTGGGGTCCATCCGGAACATCATGGTTAATATGGGGGTATCCCTCAGTAATATCGGAATGGCTTCTGAAAGCATAGCCTGGCATCACCTCAAAATCCGGATGCTTCGTCACCTAGATGGTTCCACAGTTGTGACTTTGCCGGACATGGCACACACACTGACAGAGCTTTCAATTGTATACCGCCGACAACACCAATTCCAATCTGCTATACAAGCTGGCCAGCAGTCTCTGGATCTCTGGCATCGTCTGTCCAATAGTCTGCCTGATGTCGACATCCGCATATGCCTGGTAATGGTGTTGACCACACAGACACGCAGTTTCCTCGAGACCGGTCAAAAAATAGCTGCACTATCCATTGCGCAGGACGCTGTAGTCCTGGCTCGCCCAATATTGGGGCAGATAATTGAATCTAGCTCAGGATCCTCGTCCTCGGTGGATGAGTTCAACACAGATTGGTCTTGTGCAGCTGTTTTCGCACTTGCCAAAGCCCTTTCTTCACTTGATTGCCACCTCGAGTCGTATGAGGCCTCGAAGGAAGGTTTCCAGACAATTGTCAGGTTACCTGTTTTTCGGAATCACGGAGAATATTAGGCTCGTGTCCATCCGGTAACCCAACAGAGCGACATCAAGTCAATCACTCGCCAAGGCTCGGCAGATACTGCTGGGTACCGGCTGGGCTCCCATGTCGCCTGTTTTGGTGATGAGCGATCTCCCCGCCATTTGAAAGGTGTGGACTTGGTAAAAGAACGTCGAAAACATCGAAAAAAGTGCTCGAAGTGTATTAATGAAAGAAGGGTTTTTTTGGACTCTCTATTGATTGAGCCTGAGTCGTTTTTCGGGCGAGAATACATAAGATTATATGGTAAACAGTACACGGAAAGGTAATATAGGTTATAAAGGGTATATTTAACACCCCAGATGACTACAGCAGTCCATTATGGTGGAGAATTAGCGAGGATGGTGGGGAGTGTCCGAATCGGGCTGAATATGTGGCTGTGCTGCGCCCGCTGATGGCCCCGCTCCACGAGAGTTTTGAGACGCGGGCGCGACAGATGAGCCTGGGTGAGTAGAGGGTGTATAAAGGAGGTGTGCATAAGGGTTCGCATGGAGATTTGGAGTAATTCCAGGCGAAGAGATTGCCGGAGCCGGTGCGGGCAAAGAATAATAGGGGTGACCACTGTACATGCCAGGAAACGGCAGGGTGTACGCAGGCTGAGGCGGATACGGGCTGGAATTGAACACAAGAGTATGTGGGGCATTGGGTCGTGTTTCAGGTGAGCTACGCACGGGCGTTGCGAATGAAGACGGTGAATGAGGATAACCACCGGCAAACAGGTATGATGGCGGCTGGTAGCCACCGTAAGCGGGTCTCAGTGTCGGACGAGGAATCGCGGGGGCGCGCGGTGTCTCAGGCATGGTGCTAACACGCGCTGTGATAAGGACCGCGGTGTCGGTATCGAAATGTATATGATTCGAATCGACTGCGTTCATCCTCTAGAGGGGAAAATACAGTCGGATGATAGCGAGGAAGGTCGGTGCACGAATCCGGTGTGTGTGCGATGAATATATGTGTGTGTGTGTGAACGGTAATTCGTGGAGACCGTTCGTCTCCTGTGTACGAGCGAGTGTGGCGGACCTGTTGTCAGCCGAACGGCGAGAGAAAGAGAATGTACTAAACCTGGTTCCCTGTACAATGTACCGGAACCCCTAAATGCGTTGCCCTGCCTGCTTCCCTTGATGCGCTCTTCCCCTTAGAACCAGCGCTGGAGGTACGATGGGTATCGCACAGACGAGGACACCGACGTCGTTCGGACGATCGTTGAGACAATCGGTCTCGGTGGTGCGGACGGCGATTTGAATCTGGTGGCTTCTCTCCGGGCCTGTTTTCTACAGAGCGATGCTCGCGAGAACGGTGATCCTAATCGAGGAAGCCTGGATGTATGACACCGGGTCCGGTGAGGAGGGACCCTGCTGATGGAGGTGTGAGAGGTGAGACGCCGATGAACGAGCGAATATAAGATGTGTGGCCTGCCTCCGGCAGTGAACGACGGGAGGAGGGTGCACGAGGGGTACGAGGTCGGGGAAGGCTGGGAGTACCCCTTTAGATTGAGTGTGAGTGGTACAGAGAGTGGGGAAAACGCCCCAAGAGCTACTTCTGCAGGCCGGGAACTACTGACTACTCCTCTAAATGCGCTCCCTTTTATACCTTTGTACGACTTCCCACGTTTCCAGAGGTGCCATGCGGGTCGCAGGTGGTTTCAGGGCCAAGGGACGTCATGAGGCGTTTCGGGGTGCATTTATGGCAGGAGGCTGGCCACCTCTGTCGAGGAGACCAATCGTCTTTGGATGTGGGAAGGGCCTAACGAAGCCGAGAAACCTCAGAACACGACCAGAGCTTCAGGCACGGCCTGGGGGTCGCCTCAGAAGGCACTCGAGCGTTCAGGGAGAGGGAGAGATGAGTGGTCTCCCTCGGCTAGTCGATGCGTCGTGTGAAGCGGAGGAGGAGGCGGTGCCGGGATAAGGTCTGCCTCGTCCGCTGGATCGGCATCAGGCACGGGCAAGGTCCGCCCGGCGCGAGAGGTCGTACGGAAACGAGCTACAGAAGGGGTCGGCCACGCGCTCTGCTACAGGTGTGGGCCGGTCGTATCGTGGAGTGTCGGCGACGCGTATCGTCCATGTCGAGGAGAGCGTCGGTCTCGACCGTCGGAGATGTGTATAGGCCTTGCGTCGTAGGAAGGAGGTGAGAGTAAAGCCGGAGAACCATCGTACCCTGCTGACGATGGCGCGGAAGCGAGTTCGAGAGGCAAGAGGGCGTTTGGGAAATGGGGAGAGCGTTGGTCTCGCTCGGAAGCTGCTTCCGGTAACGTAGAATCCCGTTATGGAAGATCCGTCGCGTACGTCCGAGCTCGTCCGTCATTCGTGCAGATGGTTCGCAGGGGCCATGAGGCGACGAGCAGTGCATAGCACGCTCGGAGACCTCACAGCGCGCGCTGCGCTGGCGGGGCAGCAGCATCGAGAGGGGTGTTGTGTGTTGCATCTATCCGTTTCGGAGCAACTGAGCCCGAAGCACGGGGCAGCGATTGGGGTGCGGATGGAGCGCGAGCCAGGGTGGGTGGTATGGCGGTAGTCGTTTCCAGAACAGGTGCCACGGCTTTCTTGCCACGGGGTGGAGGCGGAGGAAGAGGAGGGATGTCGAGGCCATGCATATAGACAAAAAGCTGAGTACTGAATTCCTCCCAACGAGACCAGCTCGATCCGAGAAGGCGCTGTAAAGTCTCGATATCCTCGAGAGGTCCGATCGACGCCAGCAGCTCGCAGGTAGCATCGTCGAGAATCGCGTGAGGGGTGAAGACGGCATAGGGGTAGTGCATTTTCTTGATTGTACGGCGCCAGGTAAATAGGGCTTGCCGAACAGAGTCAACGGCTAGCCCCCTGCGGATACCTGCTTGTCTCGTCGCTTTCTTTGGCTTGCTTGGGCGGACTTTTTCGAAAAGTTTTGGGTTGCAGATGTCACAGCATGTCTCAGGTGGTGCCGCTGCAGCAATCAATGTCAGCCCGGTATTTTGGTATATTTTAAAATGGCTTACTGGACACATCGTTCTTGAAGATCTGGGCCAGGATAACACGGCGGCAGATGGTCGCTTGAATGAGTGCATAAAGACCTTCGGCTGGCGCATCCTGCGGGACCTCTGCATGCGCGTCTTCAAGGGCTGTGACGCTATCATGGACCCCGCGAGACCACCCGCGCTTCAAAACCGTGACTTTCGGCATACCCTTTCCCGCGCTTTGGACCTCCGCGACGTCCAGTCCCACCACGTCCACCTCTCTTCCTCGGCCACGGCCACGTCCACGCCCCCGCCCACGAGGTGCGCTTGGGGCCAAAATCTCGCCGTCACTGCTATCATCGGAGCTGAGCGGAGAGGTTTCGTATGCCGTTTTTTCCACCAGCATTACCGCCATTCCTACAGTCCCGGGTCCGCGAGCAGCACGGCCAGCACGTTGAATCCATGACGAAAGGTTTTTCGGTGCTTTCCACTGTACAACAAGTTCAATATTGGGTATATCACATCCCTGCAATCGAAATGATTAGAGGTTCGCTTGCGCTGTATTAAAACTCACCATGCCCGCAGCATCTGTGCAGACTAGGACGCGTATTATGCCAGCCTTGAAAAGCGCCATTACCTCCGCTCGATACTCCCGTGACATTCCTGCATTGTATGGCCGGACAACGCCACGGTCGCGGTACCTAGGATCGACCCGAGCATTGAGATGGTCGATGATCTGGCCGCCGTCTTTGATGTCGTCAGTATAGAGAAAGGCTAGGGGTATATCCTTGGGCTCAGTGTTTTCCTCGACGACAAAGTCCAAATCCTTGTAAGAGATTGCGGTGTGCTCCATCGAGCGGATGACCTGCGACACATTCGCTCGATCATTCCCGACACTGCAAAATGTGTAATTTTTCGGATCGAATTGCAGCTTGGCGATCAAGTCCTGGTGAACGCGCGGGGTCAGCGTCGCCGTCACTGCTATGATAGGTGTGGTTCGAGGTAGAAAGGCTCGAACTATCCCGATCGAGGCATATTTTTTGCGGAAAGAGGCCCCCCAGTGAGAAATGCAGTGGGCTTCGTCAATGAAGACAGACAAGCAGCGCGAGCCAAAGGCTGGCTTGCGGAGGACACCGTCGATGAATCGGCGTGACAACAGCATCTCGGGGGAAAGCATTACGATCTGCCATTCACCGCCTACAACTTTCTGTTTATGGAATCAGCATTAAAAAAAATGCGCCCTAAAAAGCGGGGTTACCTCCATGACTTCTTTGGTGCAGCCGCCATTAGAGCTGTTGATCGCGGTCGCAGTCAAACCAAACTCGTCCCGGAATGTGGACACCTGAGATTGATTGAATGAGAAGATCGCAAAATTCGGAACAAGGCTGTACCTGCTCGTCCTGCAGAGACAGGAGTGGAGACACCATCAGGGTTACCTTCCCCTTGCTGGACGGAAGAAGGTGCGGGCCTGCAGCTATTCCGGTCTTACCCGCACCGGTGGCGGCATGGAGTATGACATCTTCCCCTAATTTTTGCGCCCTCATGCATTGCAGCTGGAAAGCCTTTGCACCGTCCTTCCATTTCGTGTAGTTCTCGCGAATGAGCCCAGGCAAAAGGTCGAGCTCCTTGTTGATAGCTTTGAGTTGCTCTGGTGTGATTTTTGCAGACGCTCGGGGCGCGCGCGGTGCCTTCAGGGGCTTTCCGTGTTTCCAGGGCTTGGGAGCCATCGAGTCACTGAATTCTATTGTAATGGAAGTCAGTGAGACCCTAAAATCGAGGAGAAACAATATACCGAGGGAAAGGAGTACCTTGGGGCGATTGAAACAGGGAGTGGTGGTATAAGAGAGAGCGCTGCACAAATGCCGATTTCCTAATTCGGCGAAATGGCCCGCCGCCGTCCTGCCAGTCGCTTTCTTGTCCTCTCTTCTGATGCCGCCGACCAAGACGACGATGCTACCAGGGGAGATACCTCCCAACTGCCTCCTTCAGATCCACCAGACCCCGTTTCTGGCAGTGAATCCGAATCCGAATCTGAAGCCCGGACCCCTATTCGGAAACTACCCTCACTTTTCTCGCGATTCGACGTGCAGGCTTCCTCTCCGACACCCCCAAGCCCCCGCAGACCGCGACGCGTCTTCCGTAATGCTCAACGCAGCTCCTCTTTGCCGCCTCCGGAGTCACCGCGCGCTGTCCGTGAGCCCACCGAGCACCAAACCAGTGATGACATCTTGTACACGCCGAGTACGACAAAGCGGATTTTAAACGAGCGCAAGCAGTTGAAGTGCCAGGAGACTCTGCGGGCTGTACGAGCAGACAAGGTGTGTATATTATTATTGCTCTGCAGTTCCAGCTAACAAATTGTTCGGTAGGAGCGGGAGCTCGAGGCAGAGAGGGTGTCTGTAGAGCGAGAGCGTACCGAACAGCGTCTTGCTCGTGCAGAGCTCTTTGAGAAACACCTCGAAAACTTGCAGCGCGATAACATATCCCTTGCAGAATTCCTTGAGCATGTTTTCGACCCTGAGAGCAAGTCCAAGGTAGACTGGCGATGGAAAGGCAAGTTCTTCCGGGTTTGATTACTGTATGAGGCACTTACATCAGCTTGCTAGGCTTCTTCGCTCACCAGTCTATCGTTACACGCATATTCGGGTACTGGAACACCTCGAAATACAATCAAATGACGCGGGATTTTATCCACCGCTGGGCAACAAATCACGTCGCAAAAACGGTTTATTCCGAAGCGCGAGCAGTTACAGTGTCTGGACTCCTCAGTAAATCTAAAAGGACGGTTAATGAACGGTTCTTCCTGGATTTCAGCCTCTTGGACCTTACCGCAGCAATCCGTCTCAAGGCTCCGACCGCATTTGCTGTATTCGACTCCTTCTCAACAACTGCACGCCAGAAGGCGCGCGCATCGCCGGCCTTCATGCAAAAGAAGGAGTTGGTCTGTTCCTACCATTTCTCGTTTTACTCGGGTCTAATTACCTATAATATACGCTTGCAGATGAAAGGTTGCGCCGCGCTCACCCTACTTCGCGGCAACAGTCAGAAAAACAGCTATGCTCAGGCCGTCATGAGCACCTACCTTGCAGCAACGGGTGGCCAGCGTCAACACTACTCTGTCCTATCCTTGTACGGCTTCTCGATGGGATACTCCAGTACGATTTCGAAGACTTTTGCGCCCAAAATTATTGCCGAGGAAGCGTTGGAGGTAAGTCATTAGTGGCGTGGGAGAGCGTGGCCTATTTACTCACTTCTCCTCGCACCAGCCACCCTCCAAGGACACCGACGAATTGGACGGTCTCGACAGCGAAACCGACACCGACCTACCTGCAGTCGATCCTGGCAGCAATGCAGCTTCAAAGAACAAGAAGAAAAAGAAGAAAAAGAAAAGCTCGAACCGGAAGAAGCGCGTTCGCGGGCCCGGGCTTTTAAGCAGCCTGCGCGATGCCTGCATGGCAACAAATCGGGTGCTCGCCTCTTCGCGCCTCGTTGGTCTGGTATATGATAATTTGAATCTAATGAACCGCATTGCAGAGCAGATCCTTGGGCGGAAAAGTACGTTATTTTCTGACACCAATCATTCCGACGCTCAGTGCTCACCTCTGGATTCAGGCGCTCAGGAGAACGGAACGTGCGCAACTCTTATACCACTCCACAAGGCCAAGCTCGAGCATCTCCTTACGTCCGACCTCAACAAGTCCATCCTCGCCGCCCGCCCGCTTTCGATTGATGACATCTCTCTCAATGCAACGGAAACCCAGTTCTTTGTCAACAACATGGTTCACACAATTCTGCGCACGGTCATTCGATACGGCGGTGACGGCTTCGCGAAGTGGAAGGACGCGGTTGATGCAGCCCAGCCCGTCAGCACAGATACAATCGAAGTCCACAAGACCCCTATCCACCCGCTGCCGACCATGGAAATTGACGAGAGCACTATCACGGGGAATGTCGAGGTCATCGAGGAGATTATGCGCGTACTGGGCTTCAAGAGTGACGATCCTGACTACGCAAAGTATGTCCAGATCATTGCGGGCGACCAATTGACCATCGCGCGGCAGCGGTCGATTCTCAATGTACGTCTCGGCCACGAGAGTGGCTCTCATTCCTGGCGGCACATTGTCCTGATGCCCGGCCTCTTCCACGCGAAGATCACAGACTGCCACGGCGTGCTCACGACGCACTTCGGCAAGGCCACCATCCGAAGCCCTGGCAGTCTCGGATTTCACAACACCGTCCTCGACCGGCTCCCCATTACACTTACCTCACTCCCGCCTTTCCGGACGTGCCGTGATCTGATCATGGTGTCACTCTATTCACGCGTTCTTCACTGCCTCCTCCTCGTCTCTGGAACAGCCTCGTTGCAGGCCTGCGCAGACTCTATCACCTCCTATGACACCCTCGTCGAGCACGCCAGAGCCATCTACGCCACCTACGCTGATGCCGATCGCGTCCAGGAGCTCCGAGAGCGGCGCATTCCTGAGGAGCGCCAACGCGACGCGGACCTCAAAGCTGCGACGCAAGCCGCCAAGAAGACGAAAGGTCCTGCTCCTGACAAGTCGAGTCTTTCGCACGTCCCCAAGGGTGACATGGTCTTTGAGAACGGGGTCCTTTTCCTGCGTGACGCGCTCCTCACGCGCGAGTTCTCGGACGCGATCAAGGCGGGGGACTCGGGCCGCGTTCTCATTATCCTGCGCCTGTGGGCATTTACTTACCGGGGCAACGGGCGTTCCAAGTACGCGCACGAGATGCTCCATCTCCTGCACAATTTAACCTGTGCCTGGCCGAAGGAGCTGCGGTACATCTCGCTTCGCTTTTGGCTCCTGCACTGGCTGATTATGCACCAGGAACATTGTACTCCAAAACTGGCTCGCCAATCCTCAAGGAAAGCCGAACTCGTTTGTTGAGATTGATTTGGTGCAAGAACACCTCAATTTCTGGATCAAGGTGCGCCTTATTTCCTTGGTTTCTCTCCATGGTTGACGTCTGTGTAGAAAATCTACAAGGCAGACGGCGAGGGGCACTCGTGGGATTGGCTCGCACTCGTATCCCCCTGCGTCGATATTTTGCGGCAACTCGCGACCAAGATCAACACAGACCTCGGCGCCCGCCAGGGCTCAAAGCACGCCTCCCCCGACTTGCAGGAGGATATCGCCGCGCTCATGGACAGCCTAGCGGAGCACGAGGTCTATATTGAGAAAGAGGGGCGGGTTCTCGATGACGATGAGAAGGCCGTGCCCGATACACTTTCTGTCGGCATGGCGGCTCTTACCCATGGCAGCTCGAGTACGCCGCTCGACGAGTTCAACGAGCAGTTCGAGGTTCTGCGCCGGCGCCGTGGCCTCACACCGGTACACGATCTCCTTGGCCTCATCAATACTTCCGGCCTTTCCGCTCCCACACCCGCTCCTGCACCCACCCCCTCCACCCCGGACATCGCCGCCACTGATGCAGACAACGATGATTACGCGGACATGCCTGACCTGCAGGTGCCCGATTCCGACAACGACAACGACACTGATGCAGAGGAGGATGAGGATTTGTTGCTGAGTCGCCGACATTGACTCGTTTGGACGAGGGTGATGTGGAATTTGATATGGACGATGTTCCCGAGTGGTATCTGGATGACGGGGACCGTTCCGACTCTGATTCTGATGAAGATGACGCGTAGATATCTATGTATTATCCTTTAATTCCTGTAATATTCAATGCAGCAAGACGAGTACTCAATCATACACAGCCACATCGCGAGCCCAATTCGGCTGGATTCTGCTGCATTGCTGCCATCCTCGACATTGTGAGAGCTTTTTTCATAGGAACATTGTTGACAAGACTTCAATTCACTTTAAGAATGGTCTTCATCCATCTCCGTGCATTTGGACCGTCAGAAAATCAAAATTTGGTCCAAAAGTCGACTTGAGCTCAATTGATAGAGAATCGAAAAATATCCATATTTGATTAGGGCACTTCGAGCACTTTTTTCGATGATTTCGACGTTTTTTCGCAAGTCCGCACCTTTCAAATGGCGGGGGGAGATCTCACCACCAAAACAGGCGACATGCCGGCCCAGTCCGTCCACGAGGTTACCTGTTGTTTGACGTCCCATCATGTTTGCTCTGATATTGTATCTATTTGCTCTCTATACTAATTCGTCCATAGCGCCGGTTCTCTCTGTAACCGCTGTGGACGTCGACTGGCCTGCGAGTCTAGGAGAATATGTTGACTCGTTTCTCGACCAAATCTGCAAGGTGGCAGAGGGAGGCGGATTTTCACTTGCAATGCTTGCAGATTGTGTGATTCTGTTCCGCAATCTCGCTCGCATATACCCAAAACAGTTTTCATTTCAATTTCTTTGGCTCCTTCATGCCTATGCATATTTTGCTCAGCGTGGGTCTTCTTCCATGGAGAACATCCGCACCTTTCTGGAGCCCAATTCTGACCGTCCACCACCCAAGCTGGATATTACCGGGCCAATGCATATTGACCTAGATGGGGATGATGGTATTCAAATACAGGATGCGGTTCGGGCATTTTACACCTGTCCGTCTTACCCCAGTGACTCCTTCATTCAAAAGATCTTCATCACTCACTTCGACGAAGCTATTGTCGTTCTTCAAGACGTAGTTGAGAAGTTGTATTCCAATACAGTTGGCACCGTTGAATGGGTCCTCTACACCACCAACAACACTGTCCCATTTCTCTCCACTCCCAACCAGCTGGCTCTGCTACAGGTGTCGGCGAGAACCATCAAACATTCCAGAGCAATTCTTGCCGATTGGGGATCTGAATGGAAGTGGGTCCTTGACCATTTATTCAATCCGATTTCCCACAACTTGTGGAGAACCGGGTTGCTCAATGGTGCACTTGAGGTCTGCAAGCAGGTCATTAAATACCTTGATTCCCGCTTCCAGTCAGATGACGTGACTATTGCGGCAGGGGAATGGCGATTGTGTTGCTATTTCATCTTGTGCGACATGGGCAGGTTTCCCGATGCAATTGGAATGATACATCAGGCAACGATAGCCTCGGTGTCAAAAGTGTTTGTTTTGCATCCTTATATTGCTCAGACCCGCATCCTTCGCCGCGCCGGAAGAAACCAGGAAGCACTTCAGCTTCTCAGGAAGGGAGTGGCTGCTGGCTGCCAAAAATACTGGACAGACAGTGTCAAGGTCTTCCAGTTACAGCTTAATCTTTTACTTGCGGAATCTGCAGCTGGCTGGGGATATGTAGGCAACGGAGAAAGAGCCCTCAAGCATGCGGAACAGGCTGTCGCTGCTTGCCGAAAAGACATAGGCCCTGATGAAGATGTAGAAGACCAGAAATGTGTGCTCATTCATTCCCTCGTCACTCTTTCAAACTGCCTAGCCACACTTGGAAGAAACGATGAGGCCCTCACCGCCGCCCAGGAAGCGGTGTCGGTATACACCGAGAACGCACCACACATGTGGAGGAAATTTTTGTACACTACCAGGAAGCAGGAGCTGGGAGCAAATGCCTTCCATGCACTTTCCCTGCGACTAGCGACCTCTGGCGAAACCCAACAAGCACTTGCGAAGGTAGAGAAAGCCACAGAATTGTACCGCGAGTTGGTTGCACTGGCCCCTGGACATCTTCCCACCCTTGCCAGCAGCTTGCGGAATCTAGGGTCGATCCTCCGGGATGTCGGCCGTAGAGACGACAGCCATTGCCGCCTGTGAGGAAGCAGTCCGTATCATGCGGAAGCTTGTCAACCCCGAGACATACTTCCTCCCAGCTCTTGCTGAAGCCTTGGAGCAGCTTGCAGATTATCTCACAGAGAAAGGCAACGTTGGAGGAGCGTCTGCCGCAGCGATCGAGTGTGCACAGGTTTGGAGGGAGTTCACGGCTTTACCTTCCGAGCCTGAATTCCTGTTTGAGAAAGTGGTGGACATCAGCAGAATTGGAGGATGAGGCAGACGAATCGGGCAGCGAAGCAAACGAATCGGGCGACACTTCCGAGGCTTCGACAAACATCAAGGGGCACACCTTCATCTCAGAACCTTCAGGCCGTCTATCGACACTGACTCCGAGTCTTTCCATCGAAATTGAGGCTCCTAAGCCAGGTGGAACTTGGATCGCAGCAGGAGACTCAGACGGGGTTGTCCTCAGTGACAGCAGTGCTGTCGAGAGCATTACCACCACAAACACAGTCAAGAGCATCCTCGGAAAGCCGCTGGAAGTCGAAGTAAAGCTGAGTATGTGCCTGCAGGAGCACGCTGATGGACAGTATTGTGGTGGATACTACTGGCACTAGGGATTTTGTTCGCCGTCGCATGGAGGCATGTTGTATAGCTTAGTATAAACGAACGAAAGAATTGCTAACAAACTGTGTGAATTTTGGGTAATGTATCAGTTGGTTCATCAGATAGTACTATTGGCAAGCAAAAGGAGAATATCGACTTGAAGCACGGAGCAAGTAAGGGCCAGCCAGTCGTGGAGCAGGATGGGCGCGCAAAGTGGTGGTGGACGGAGGGCGCCGGAATAGTATGCGTTGTATTACGGGTGGATATTGGACAGTGGCAAATTGCATTAGAGAGTGGTACGAAGGCGTATCCTAAAGCCTCGATTAATCAAGATGTAAATGAATTGTGAGCATTAAACACTTACCAAGAGTCATACAGCCAACTCGAGATACCACCAGGGCTCCTCAGAAAACCACAGGGCTTCAGTAAGTTGGAGCCATTCTCCTTTATTGAGCTCAGAAAGAGTTTTGAGTCTGACAGAGCCAGACTACATACAGTTGCGGCAAATTTTATTGCATTACCATATATAGTAATTGCCATCAACTGCAGCTGAGTGACGTCGCTGGAGCCTACAGCCGACCTTCTACGACCATGAGCACCTCAGTATTCTCAGTACTGCCCACTACACCGCACCGCAGACACCCTACCACCTTCTGCACACCGACTAAGCGTGCCAAACTTGTTGTACTTCACGAGAATTGACATCTCTCATTTGATGACATTGCCGCGTGTTCACCATTCAAACACACCTCCCTTCACCCAACCACCCTCTCTAGAAACTACCATCAGATGAGAGAACACAGGGGTAACTGTTACTGGAATGGAAAGAAGGGCCGTGGTGCAAAGAAAAAGATTCCGGAAGCAGTCCTTGAGAACGCGATTGAGAAGCTTGATCAGGGGGACTTGAATGATGGAGAAGATGTTCAGTGTGAGTTGCTTCCTGACGTTCCTGGAAGGACGGTGTGTAATGTTGGGCTTCTGCTCCCATACCCCTTGCTAACAGATGTCCAAATGTTTACTTAGGTTCGCCATGCTTTGTCAACTGCTGGTTTGAAGGGTTTTTCCCAGCGGACCAAGCCTGCTCTCACGGACCGTCACATCCAACAACGTCGCGAGATGTATGAGCGACACGAATCCTGGACTGTGGAGGAGGTCTTTCTCAAAGGTGTTCTCATCAACTCTGATGAGTCGAAGGTCGTCTTGGCAAGTTCCAAGGGCCGGTGTTATTGCCGTAGAAGGAAAGGTCAGGATGTGTTGGCTGCTCGGAATGTACAGATAAAGGAGCCGCATGGTCGGAAAAAACCTCAAGGTGAACATTTGGGGCGCTATTCATCCGAATGGTGTCAGCGAGCTCGTACATGTGGTTGGCAACTTGACGGCCAACCAATACATAAAGATCCTCAACCAGGCTATGATCCCCATCTACGATCACTACGAGAACCGTGCACATACCTTCCTGATGTTCCAGCAGGATAATGATTCCAAGCACACCTCTCGTTTGGCGAAGAAATGGTTCCACGACATGGACATCGATGTCTTCAATTGGCCGGCGAAATCACCGGATCTCTCACCAATTGAGAATGCGTGGGTGTAAGGGCAACCTTAAGCTCGGCGCGGGGCACGGAAACTAGCGGGGGAATCCGAAGTATAAATATGGGTACTAATCACCCCCCCCCTTGGAATACAGCGTCCTGACGTATGAAGTGGATGGTGCTATTCGCGCCTCTGGAAGGACAGCGAGTCGAAGGCTGGCCGAGGCAATCCGGCAGGGGGCGTTGGGGTAGCAGCGGTAGTAGGCGTCAATGGCATCTTTTGCAAAGACGTCAGAGTGCTTTACCCACTTATCATGCTCCGGACCATAACCCTTCTAGCGCACCATGTACCAGAGGCTGCCGTATCGGACTCGCGCTTCCAGGATCTTGTTGACCTCCCACCTCTTGTCTCTGTCCGGCTGGAGGACGGGTGGTGGTTTGTCGTGCCGGGGGCGTCCGGGGAACGGGTCCGGCTTCACAAGCTCGAGCTTCACGACTGGGAAGACCGGGTGAAGCTGGGAGTAACGTGGCGGGAGCTCGAGCTTGTACGCACCGTTGCCCACAACCTTCACGACCTTGAAGGGTCCGAGCTGTTTGTCCAAGAACTTGGGTGACGGACAGCGTTGTTTTGATGTCGGAGGCATCCACCAAGACCCGGTCGCCTACCTTGATCTCCGGCGCTGGTATGCGCCGGCGGTCGTAGTACAGCTTGAACTCGTCCTTGGCTTTAATGAGGGCAGCTTTGGCTTCGGAGACTCCGGTGGCGATCCGGTTGCGGAACTCGTTGACGGACTCGTCGGCGGAGCGCCTACCGTTTGGCTCGAACCCCATCCGCGGAAGACGGCTGGTGTCCGTCATGAACGGTACCTGCTGCGTCGAGGAGTGGACGTGGTTGTTGTAGGCGAACTCGGCTGCCGGCAGGAGCTCATCCCAGTCGTCCTGTTTGTAGCTCGTGAAGATATGGACGAACTGTTCGAGCTCCTGGTTGACGTGTTCGGTCTGACCGTTCGGTCTGTGGATGGTAAGCGGTGGAGGTGGCGGGTTCAATACGGATGAGGTGCCACAGTTCGCGAGTGAACTCGGCGATGAACTGCGGACCACGATCGGAAATGTACTTCCGGGGGGTTCCGTGGTGCCTCCAGACGTTCCGGTAGTACAACTGGGCAGCTCCGACAGCACTGAGGCCGGTGTGGCACTCGTTGAAGTGGGCTCGCTTACCGAGGACGTCGACCACAACCATAACTGCATCGAACCTGTGGGCCTCCGGAAGCTCGACGATGAAGTCCACCGAGACAGTGTCCCAGCGCTCGTCCGGAATCTCGGTCGGATGAAGCTCACCGTGGGGAAGTTGCCGGAGCGCCTTCGTCTGGTTGCATGCATCACAGGCTCCAACGTACCGGCCGACGTGTCGGGACAACTGGGGCCACCAGTAGTTCCGGGAGATCAACTCCAACGTCTTGAAGCGGCCAGTGTGTCCGGCAACATGCGTGTCGTGGTGCTGCTCCATAATCCGGCAATGGAGGTCCTTATTCCGCGGCACAACGATCTTGCCGCGGAACAGGAGGAGTCCGCCCAAGATGTGCCATTCGGCCGAGCGGGGGGAAGGGGCCTTCCAGTTCTTGAGGAGCTGCCAGGCGACAAGCGCCATGGGGTCCTCAAGCTCCGGCTCGGTCGTGAACGCCTTCCGGACATCGCACAGGAGAGGAATTTCGGGTCCGTCAACCGCAATCCCCTCCATGGCACAAATCTGGAAAAGCTCTGGCTGAAGGAGCGTAACATCTGAGTTCTCCGAGCCGGCTCCGTGGTCCGGACGACACAAGAGCGCATCCAGGACATCCCATAAGGTGCCTGGGCTGATGGAACATGGCAAAGTCGAACCAGGGACAGGTACAGGGACCACCTGGCCTGCCGCCGGTTCAGCTTCTGCGACTTCTGGAAGTACTCCAAGTTCTTGTGGTTCCGTCCAGATCTCGACCGGGTGCTGCACACCTTCGAGGAAGTGTCGCCACTCCTTTAGGGCTTGGACGATCGCAAGCATCTCCTTGTCGTGGATCACGTAGTTCCAGTTGGACGTCATTCAAGCTCTTGGAGTAGAAGGCAACGGGGCGCCACTTTCCATCAGTCCCCTGCTGAGACAGAACCGCTCCGGTCGCCCTGGTCGGAGCTGTCCGCCTCAAGCCGGTACGGCTGAGACTCGTCCGGAAGGACTAAGACGGGCTCCGCAGTCACCGTGTCCTTGAGGGCTTGGAATGCGGTGGCTGAGGCAGCGGTCCAGGTCCAGGCTACACCCTTCTTCGTCAGGTCGAAAAGCGGGCGGGCGACGTCCGAGAACCCCCGGATAAACCTCCGGTAGAAGTTCGTGAAGCCGAGGAACTGCTGCACGTCCTTCTTGTTCTCGGGCACGGGCCACAAGGCAATGCCGGCAACCTTGATGGGGTCCATCTCCACGTGGTTGTGCGAGATGATGACGCCGAGGTACTCGATCAGTCGACTTCTCGAACTCGCACTTCTTCGGTCGGAGGAAGAGACGGTGTTCGCAAAGCCGCCGGAGCACCTCCCAGACGATTTTGCGGTGACAGGCGAGGTCGGAGTGCGCGATGAGGATGTCGTCCAGATAGACCATAACGTCTCCGGAAAGGATGAGGTCCTGGAAAATGATGTTCATCATCGTCTGGAACGTAGCCGGGGAGTTGGTAAGGCCAAAGTACATCACCAGCGGCTCAAAGAGCCCCCGGTTCGTACGGAACGCGGCCTTCCATTCGTCACCTTCCCGGATTCGGACGTTGTTGAAACCCCACCGGACGTCGAGTTTTGTGAAGAACCAGGCTCCCTTCAAACGGTTAATAAGATCGTTGATCAAAGGGAGCGGGTACCGGTTTTTCACGGTCATCGCGTTGAGTGCCCGGTAGTCCTGGACAAACCGGAGGGCTCCGTCCTTCTTCTTGATGAAGAAGACCGGAGACACCATCGGCGACTTGGACGGACGGATGCGGCCGGTGCTCAACCCCTCCGCAATGAAGGCATCGAGCTCCTTCTGTTCGAGCGGGGAGATCGGGTAGACCTTGCAGTTGGCCGGCTTTGCGTCTGGGACGAGTTCGATGGCGTGGTCCCATGCTCGCTTCTCTGGCAAGGAGTCAAAGGACTCCTTGTTGAAGATGTCCAAGAAATCCGCAGCCCAGGACGGAACATCGGTTCCGGCGGGCACAGAGTTCCGGGCGTAAGCCTCCGCAAGGCGTTGTGAGACGGTACTGCCAGCGCGAATCTCCTCGACAGGGGCGAACACAGTGTACAGAATGCGATCACCCTCTTCGAGGTCGTCCTCCTCGTCATCATCGTCCTCCGAGTCCGGACACAGCTCCGGCAAGTCGTCGTCGGCCGGATCATACCCATCATCTCCGTGCCACTCCTCCGAGTCAACAGCACAGATAGACGGAGTCGGACCTTCACGCAGCTGCCAGAGGACCGAGGCAGCGAGCTTCTTGTTCCTCCGGACGGCCCGCAACTTCGTCTCGGCAGGTGCGGCATCCGGTCGGGCAGCACGTCATTTGAACCTCCTTGGTCTCCCACTTGATCTCCGGATTGTGTTTCTGGAGCCAGGAGTAACCGAGGATGACGTTGAAATGCTTGCTCGGTGTCTACAACAGCAGTACTAGTTTAATCAAGACCCAACGAGCAGAATGCGAGTTGCTTGATTAAGGCAAAAACGCAACTACTAACCAAATCCTAACTACTTTCCCCTTGAATGGTTTAGACTGTGCCGCCGAGTACGGGTCTTTTGAACGCTTTAAGAAGGTTCGAGGAGCACAGATAATCCAACAGAGGTTGCAAGGAACAAGCCTGTTTTAAGAGGTCTAGTCCGAAGTGCAAGGTTTGATTTAGAGTATTAGACCTCTTTGAGCAATGCCAAACGAGTGCCTAAGCCAACAAATCGAGTTTAAAAGCTTTAGAAGCTTGAGCCAACAATCCCAATCCTAACAAGGTGCCGTGTTCTCCAAATCCCAAATAATAAGCCTTCCAAGGCTACTGTAGTGCGGTGCCGTGTTCTCAATCCTAATAAGCTCTCTCTAGCTTCTTAACCGTTTCCAATCCTAAGATCCCGATCCAACAATTGATATTGAGTTACTCGTGCAGACGAAACAAAACTTCTTAACGAAGTCAGTCCTGGGTGACAAGTCCCGAATCTCCGTCGTTTATCAAGCAATACCCGGTAAAGGCTAATGCTCTTAGTGACAGAAAGTTCAGTGCCTATCCATGCCAAAACCTCCTCCTTATATACTGTACAATTACGCTTACAATACGATGATTAGTCTACTGGCTGGTATATGAGTAAGGCGTCCGTAGTTAATCACGTGTGGGTAAATATATAGGATCCTCGTGTGTCGACCCCTTAATGCTTGAGTGTGTCCGGTGTGACTGCCCCTTGTCCGATCGTGTAGACAGTCCCATCTTCTATCCTCTTGTCCCCCGTTCAGGACCTTCAGTTTTAGGTAGACGTAGGTACTAGCTTCGAGCCAGTACCTTAATCAGCCCAAACCTGCCAAGTGGTTGTGGAGATATGCGAGTTACCGTCCTGGCCTGGTTCAAGTAACCAAATCAGGATGGCAACAATGATCGGATAGTTGATAAGCGAGGTTCAACCACAGCCGGGGTAACCGGTTACTGTTAAACCCGAATCACCTGACCCGTCGCGCAAGGCTCCCTCTGTAAATCAAGCACAACAAAGTACTTGAACGCTTAACCAAGACCCCATAGTGGTGCCCCGGATCATCAGAGAGGATGATTAATATTGCCCATGTTGTTTTTAGGCCCCACGATGCCTTGATTAAGCAACGATGCTTAATCTTGGCAATTAAACCCTTAATCATGGATGTCAACCAGTATGAACTTTCCAGTTGATGCATCCCAGGCGGACTTGATTAAGGTCCTCATGCAGGATAAGCCCTGATTAGCCATATAGGACTTATGCTAATCCTTTGGAGCAGCGCGCTACGTGATTAAGGTGGAAATCGGCAAATTCCTTGCTATTTCACCCATGGTCCGTTTCACGGCTTATCAACGTGTTGCTTCCCGAGTCGGGTTATGGCGAGCTGGATACGCTCAGAGTGCCCCTTGTAATCGACCACCATATCAACTACACCAGTGATGCCGCCCGCTTGGTTCGGGCTGCCGTCCACGTTGAGAACTGGGATACGGTTGCGAGAGAGGCTGGACCGGAAGGTTGCGGGAGATGACATACTCCGAGTCGATGAAGTCTCCGGTCGCTCCGCAGTCGACCAGAGCCTTCACCGACATCCGGGCAGCGGTCTCGACTGACTGGAGGTCCAATGAGATGTGCAAGGAGTTTCGGCCTTCGACAGAGTCTGATGACGTACTGCCGGGGAAGTTGCTGTTCCCACTTCGGACGATGAACGCGCTGAAGCGAGCCTGTCCTCGTTCCCGGCTCGGGGACAGGGGCCTCCGTTACTGCCCTCGTTCCTGGCTCGGGGGCAGTGCGGGCTTCCGTCTCCGGGACGGAAGGAAGAGTCTCCGTCACTCGGACGGAAACTGGGACGGGGGGTGTGCCTCTCGCTACTACCTCTGAATCAAATAAATTGTCACTATCTGAATACAGGAGGGCGTAGCGATTGGGGGACGCAACCGAGGGCGCACCGCTCACTCGGCCAGGCGGGGAAAACCCACCGGTTCCATTTCATCTCCGTCAACCAACTCGGCCGGAAGCAAGGCGGAGGTGGAGAGCCGGGCGAACAGCTCCTCGAGGAGGTCGTCTCCGAGTTGACGAACGACCTCGTCGAGAACTGTCTGCATGCCGAATGTCAGAGGGGACGGGGCATTCACGGGCGAGGTGTCCAGCCGCTCCGCACCGGAAACAGGTGCGTGGGAACAGGCGGGCCCGGGCCCGATCAACGTCCATTGGGACAGCTGCCGGAAGGACAGGTGCCGCAAGCGGGGCGAATGTAACCAGAGCGCGCATGGGAACCGGAACCGGAGCCAGAAATATGCCCGCTGCGCGCGACCGTGGGAAAGCGGCCGGAAGCCGCGCCGGAGGGTTTCCGGTTCGCACGCGGCCAAAAGTTCGCTGATCGCGACGTTGATCCATGGGTCGAGACCGGAGCGGTACTTGGTGACCTGGACAAGAGCGTCCGAGTAACCGGCCGTTACGGCCAGTTCCTCAAAGTCGTCCGTTGTACCAGTAGATGTCGTGGGAGCCCTGGAAGTACGAGTGGGACTCAAGCTTGGTGAGGGCTTGGTCCTGTTCGTTCTCCTCAACGAACTGGAGCTGGAACTCAGCCTCGAACTGGGCCCAGGTGGGAACGGGAACGGTACGGTGGACACGCGCCGCTCCGCCCATCGGGCAGCCGCGTCCTTCGACATGAAGGACATGGCGAACCGGACGAGTTTTTCCTGCGAGACGAACCCATCCGCCATGAAAGCTTCCGGAACCAGCTGGTAATAGGTGAGGACGGAGTAAAGGAACATCCGTCCTTGTGTGCGGTCGCCGTCAAAAACGGCCGGAGGATTTGGTTGGAGGACCGTTTTGGGTGCTGGGTGGGGGGCCGAGAAGTCTGGACCCGGCGCCGGAGCTGGAGCGGCAGGGGTGGGGGCAGGCGGCGGATTTTGGTTGCCCGGCAATAGCTGCCAGGAGCGCATCTTTGATGGCATCAAGAGAGCCTTCGACGGCGGCAAGCCGATCTGCAATTCCGGAAGCCGGATCCAGGAGTGTGAACACTCGGGATCGCGGGTTGTGCAGAGAGGGGAGCAGGCGACTGGTCCATCGGAACGGAGGAGGGGTCGAGATTGGAAGTGGGGGAGGATGGAGCACTGGAGTAGTGGTCTGAATCCGTACCTGCACCGAACTTCCCAATCTTGACCAGTTGGTCCCTTAGATCCTTTCTTCTGCTGTAAGGGCAACCTTAAGCTCGGCGCGGGGCGCAGAAACTAGCGGGGGAATCCGAAGTATAAATATGGGTACTAAATACAGGAGCGGGAATACTACGCACCTAGCGGGGGAATCTGAAGAGAAGAAAGGATGAGGATTCCCACGCTAGGCGAAACCTTATATACGAAATCAGTAACTACCCAGTAGCACGTGTCCGGAGGTATCTACAATGATCACGGGCCTGGTCGCATAGCACGTGCCAACGAGAATGGATGGGCGGAAAGCCAGAGGAATAGCCGGAACGGAAGCCGGAGCCGGAGCGGAAGCCGGAAAGGCCGGAAAAGCGGGGGTTCCCCTGACAGTGGGCAGAACTGAAGCGACGCGTCAAGTGTTTGCCGCAGTACTGCTGCCATTCAAACAGCCAACGGACTTTTTGACGCCTTGAATGAGGTTTGGACTTCGGATTCATTCAAAGAATATGTGATTTCGTTGTACAAGTCTTTTCCCTGCCGCCTTCAGAAATTAAAGGAGAAACTTCATGTGGATTGACTACTAGCTACCTGACATGTATATCTACCTTACTATACCCAGTTTTGGCCTCCCCTGTACTGCCGGTACCCAGACAAACAAAGAAGATGTAGGATTGATGGCAATTACCATATATGATAATGCAATAAAATTTGCCGCAACTGTACCTAGGTGTATCGATCTTCCGGGAAGACATCATTGGTATCAATAAAGAACATTGAGTTCAGCCTGGGCTCGCCATCCTCATTCAGTACATGTGCTATAGAAACACCGCCCTCGACCCCATCATATTGCGTAAACCGCACGCTCGGTAACGACATGATGGTATGGTGAGGTTTACCTTTGTTGTCGTAGCCGATGCGGTCGGGGTGGTGTTCGAATCCAGCAGCCATTAATTGCAAAGTAATTTCGCCCTTTACATTGGGTAGGATCCAGCCGCGGAGCAAGTGGTGTCAGGGTCGTCGGAGTCGTATTTCGCGGGTAAAGTTGTGTTCTCGTGCAAGCTCTCAACAACTTTTCGTCGCTTTGGGGGGAAAGTGGAGAGGTGGCCAAATACTGTTTTTGCATGGCTAGAACATGTTGCAGGGGCCTAATATTTTGCAGGCAACAGTGTATGTAACTAGGCAAGGATGTGATAGAGCCAAAAATACACATAACTTTATTACCGTTCTTCCAGCTGCATTGGAGGGAATCAGCATTTTCTTGCATCTGAAGATCCTGTGAGAATCACACTTATCTGAATATTTTGTGTGCTTTTGGCTCTATCACATCCTTGCCTAGTTACATACACTGTTGCCTGCAAAATATTAGGCCCCTGCAACATGTTCTAGCCATGCAAAAACAGTATTGGCATGAAAATGCTCTGAAAACACAGATTACCTAATACATGATATTTTCAAAAATTATTATCTATCACTAATTGCGCATGAATTGGCTGAGTAAATCTATCTAGTTTTTATGCAAATCGGTCCAGAACTGACTGAGATATTTACAATTCTCTGAAAATGTTCCAAAACAGAAAATTTTTGGTTGTGCCTTCGGTTCCGACTTTAGCTGTAAACTCAACAGGCAGCAGTAGCGAACAGGAGATCGTCGTGTTGAAGGTGGCTGTTTGGTTCGGACGATCACATGACTGTCCTATTGTGTTGATACCTGATCTTCTTATTGTTCTCTTCCTTGTTGTTCTTATTGTTCCTATTAATAGCTTTCTTATTGTTCTTATTGTTCTTACTATCTTTACCTTCTCTATTGTTCTGGCACATATATAGCTAGCTACATTGCAATGGATCTGGGCTTTTCGCCTCCCATCTGAGTCTATCTGAGAATCCTGCTCTATCAGCACCCTATCCGAGATCTAGTGTTTAACAGGTTACGAGCCCTGTGCCTATACCTCTGCTACCCCCCTCTTGCTCTTTTTGTTTCTTCTCTACTCTGGGTGGATTCACCATCTGCCTCTTGGATACCTTCTTTCTGCCGCAACTTCACTGTCACTGCCACCATCAGTCATCTGACTCGTTGCCACCTGTCACCATTCATTGTCACCCATCATTTCACACATCACACCAGTTATTATGGCACCTCCAGCCATCACTTCTGCTCTCACGAATGTCCTGTCAACTGTTGAGAATCTTGGTCCCCTTAACTGGGCTAAATTCGGCAAGGGGATTCGCATCTTCCTCCTTGGACTTGATGCTGTCTGGGTGATGAGTACTGGTCCAGACATCACGGAAAAGGACCAGGTCACTCTTGATTGGATGCTTGTGCCCTATCTATATTCCAAGGTCAGTGGGGACTATCAGTATCTTATTGAGGATGCATCCTCTGCTTCTGCTGCCTGGACGGTGCTCAAGGGTCACTTTGAGAAATTGAACATGACCAACCGCATGGTAGCCCGTGGAGAGCTCCACATTATTTCACATGATCCATCGAAGGAGATCACAGTGTACATTCGTGCCATGGCTGATGCTGTTGCTAAGCTCAAGGCTATGGGGGTCACTATTGACGACACCACTCACAAGGACCTCCTCCTTCTCAACCTCCACCCTTCCTTCCGCTCTGTCCGCACCATTCTCCTTGCACGTGCCACAGAGCCCAAGTTGGCGGAGGTCACAGACCTCCTTGGGGCATCCTCGGGTGATCCTGGGTTCAAGCAGGAGGAGGATGACACCTTTTCCGGCCTTGCCCTTGCTACTCGCACTGGACCTCATTGTCACCCCACCACTTCCAGTGCGCCCTCCTCCTCATCATCTTTGACTGGACGCATTGGTCCGGATGGTTTGCCCCTTGACTCTCAGGGCTATATCTGGTGTGACCCTACTGCCGAGGCTGCTTGTCACCGTTGTGGATGTGCCGGCCATTTTGCCCACAAGTGCATGCATACAATGCCATCCTTCGTCAGGATTGGATCCTTGCCAATTCCCGCACTACACGCTCTGCCTCTGTTGCCTTTGCCGCTGCCATTGAGTCGGGTATCACTCTCGACACCTTTGCAGACATGTGGGAGCAGTCCCAGGGAATGTCTGTTCTTCGGACCTAGGGTCGGTAGATTTGGTGGGAGCATTTGATTGTTGTTTTCTCTGCCGGTGAGTTTTGGTCGTTCCGTCCTCCCAAAGGTGGGAGTGTTGAAGGTGGCTGTTTGGTTCGGACGATCACATGACTGTCCTATTGTGTTGATACCAATCTTCTTATTGTTCTCTTCCTTGTTGTTCTTATTGTTCCTATTAATAGCTTTCTTATTGTTATCATTGTTCTTACTATCTTTACCTTCTCTATTGTTCTGGCACATATATAGCTAGCTACATTGCAATGGATCTGGACTTTTCGCATCCCATCTGAGTCTATCTGAGAATCCTGCTCTATCAGCACCCTATCCGAGATCTAGTGTTTAACACATCAAATTTCTGCAAAAGCACCCTAGTATTGAAGACCTTCGCTGGTATCTGCACAACGATACACTGTGGCTTGGCCATGGCAGTTTGCCAAATCTCAAATGCCTCATTACTAGCTCCAGAATAGTCTGCGCTGTCTTGGCCGACCCGACCGTGCCCAGCCATGCAATCAAGTGTGTTTCCCAGCTGTCGCTCGATGACTCAACTTTGGCCATCCTGGATGCCATTGACACCAGCCAGTTGCGAGACATGCAGGTCTGGAGATATCCTGGGCTCAAATCCATTGATCACTTGGCCGAACTCTTCCCGAACCTCAAGATTCCCAGTTTTGGTATCCCTACACACCAGGATGAAAATAATAACTACGTGATTGTGGGTACATGACTCTTATTTTGCATTGATGTTCACTTGTCGCAGGATGATTATATCCTCACCTTGGCGAAGTTCCGACATTTGGAATACCTGATTGATTCTGCCATTTGGGCCATGCTTCTAATCGGTGGCGAAGCCTCAGATAAGATTGCCACCCTGGCCGCTCGGTGCCCGAGCCTCCAGCGCTTGGGGTATTTCAATACGCAGAAATCGGAATACATGGATATTGTCCTGTGTAGAGAAGGGGGAAAGGTTTCGTGGTTAGAGGAAATGGCCGAGAAAGAATGGCATATTATATAATTATAGCTGGCTGTGATTATGAGCTGGTGGAACTTACACAATGATTTGGAAAACTGAACGCGTACCCGTCTGATCAAGAGCTCGATCAAGCACTTCGTTGCTTGTTCGTTGCCCGCCGCGCGCCACTGCGCTGCGTCACGTGATCGCGTTCTTTTCTTCTCAATCCTTCGTTAGTGTGGCGGGAAATAGGTCCGGGGTCTGGTTAACCGAGGTAAATTACACAGGGCTCGTCGCGAGGGTCTATTTGACCTATTTTACCGCGGTAAATTACCCGAAATTTACCGAAGCTCTCGGAGGCTCCTGGAGCTGCCCAGGACCAAAATTCCGGCCATTTTTAACGCTAAATCGCTTCAAGATACAATTTTGGCCCAATGTGTCTTCCAAAATAGCTGAAATCTCGCGAAATCTGCCCGCACTCACCTAAAAGGCTGGGCTCGGTCACGATCTGGTGATTCCGGTGAGAACTCCAGCTTGATTGCAGTTCCAAGTCCAAAAAATGAGAGAAAATGGGAGGTGGATTGTGCTGCAAAGCTTGGATACAATCCAAAAAATGTGGGTTAAGTACAGTCAAATAGACCCTATTTTACCGCTGGTTTTTGGCCTCTGGAAATCCTTGAGTAAATTAGCGGCTAATTTACAGGGTTAATTTGCAGATGTAAATTTCACCAGCCTATTTCCCGCCACACTATCCTTCGTGCTCTGAGCACTCCTTGAGCCAGTGTTTGAATCCGTGTTGAACTCTTATCTGCGTGCCGTCTCTCTTTCTCACTGTCCCCCTACTCTTCGTGCGCTATCTAGTTCTGACGCCGTTTCACCAACATGCATGATGAGACCCCCGGATCTGCTCTTACTGTTCACATTCGCCACCTGCTGCTGAACTACGTTGTGCAGCACATAACGACTGACTATATCCAACTAACTGAACAAGCTGTCGCCGATGTGCGTTCGTGACGCGACGATTCCTTCGTATGCTAAACCGTGAATCCCAGCTCTGGGCTCATTATTTTGTGGAGATTCCCACCACCGACCCGAATGCTTTGATACTTCCGACGGATCCATTCGATAATCTAATGCGCATACATTCACTGGGCTTGCTTGAACCATTTCAAGAAAAATTCCAATCTACGCCGGGCGCCATCCAGCACATAAAGAAACACATAAAGCCTCAAGCTGGGAAACTGAAGTCGGATCGGGTCGCAGTGGACGAATCCAGCTGTAAGCATATCCTTCACACGAGCTATCGCATAACTTATGCACTCTTCGCAGTTGAGTCCTACGTTCCTGTTTGCCGCCCGTTCTCTCCAATTCTTACGACTCGCGCGATACGGGAAACGCCGAGGCCAAAAGTAGCGCTCCCTAAATTTCTCGACTCCCTCCCTCCTTCGCACCAGGAATTTCTGACTTCTCAACGAGTCGGGCCGATCGGAGTTGAACCGATTTTGGAGGCCTCGGTGAAGCAAGATGACGTTCTGTGAGTCTTGGTTCACTTCCCCTCCTGGTTAATTGTGACAGAATCTCAGCAATACCAATTGGCGCTTGTGTTCAGAGGAGCATGACGCCGTTCGCTCACTCCTACGCTCTGCATTAAACGGACCCCCCAAGGGATACAAAAACCGGCACCTCGACTTTTCTTCCCGTCCAGACTCACCTCCAATACCGAGCCGAATACCAGAGCCTCAGTTCATTCCCATCTTTCCTCGAAGACGCCGGCCTGGAAGTGGTGTGCGTGAGGGCGATTGTCCGCCGTCAGGTCTGGATGGAATAGCCAGCCTTCCTGCAATTATTCTCCCTCCGGTCAAGATAGAAGAGCTCGAGCCCGAGCTACATCAGCAAAACATGGTGATCGTCGACGGTTGGCGTGCGTGTTTCCTCGAGTTTGCATAGTATTTTCTGAGCTGCCGCTATAGAAGCTTACAGATCGTCCCCGTCGCCTACTCCTAGTCCCTCTTCAAGTCAGGAGGACCAGATTGACGAACTTTTCATGGAATCTCCAAACACCACTCCGCCTCCGGTCCGTCCAACAAAAATGGGTTCGTTATCTGAATGGTTGCAACTACGAATCAGCCTCTGATCCCACGCTGACCAGAGGTTGTGCAAATTCCTCGCGTCAGGCGGATTGGCGGAGCGAAGAAGAAACCGCTTCCGATAGGACACGGAAAAGAGTTGCTCGATCGTTTTTGAATATCCTTTACCCACTGACTCTCTCATAGTTTGGGGACTTTCTTGCTACCGCACGTACGAAAGTCCACCATAGAAAACCCGCCCTCGCGCTTTTTGCCAGACGTCTCAGATTCGATGGTCGGTCAAGCAGATTCCGCCTGCGAATCAACGCTCGATAATCCCCGCGAAGATCTGGATGGCGATATTGCTGACTTGTACAGTCATCAAAAGCAAGACTGGAGAGACCTTATAATGAAAGCGAAACTGGACGACAAGCGACAGCTTCTTATGGAGGGTATGCGGATGATCTCACACGCTTGCAAAATCTGACCTCGCTGTAGTCCCTGTTCTTCCTCCGCCAAACGAACACCCGCCCAATGCGTTATTCCTCCCGTCTTCCCTCGGTGAATTCGTTGCGCCATTGAAAGCCAAAGGTCAAACGCACATCGAGCATCCTATGCACAAGTTTCTCAAGAAGGCGAAGGGGATCCCGTCGCTGAATGTCGAACTCTCTTGGGTGTCCGTCCGGTTCTTCCGCCTCTATTTGTTGTTAACTCTCCTTCCCAGACCGATCACCGCAAAGACTCGGATTCCGACCAGCTCAGAAATAATCAAGGTCGCCAGCCTCTTGGATAATGACGCCCCGTCTTCGGATCTGTCAACGCAAATTGCGGCTCTCTTAGCACAAGTGCCGGCGACTCTCTCCACTCCTGAGCTCCCCATATACGCGGATACTTGGAGCCGCCGATATCGCAGCAACATCTATCCAGAGGTCCAAGACCCTGATCCAGAGATTTCTCGCTGCGAGATTATTCTGTCGCGCAAGGAGCGCCGAAGAGCCGCTGGTCTCCCCGATGAGGTGCAAGACGAGGACATGGAAGAAGAGACTTACGATGCGATTTATCCCGACGTGATGGATCCTGAGGAAGCCCCGATCGACGATAGGGCTGTCAAACGCCCGAGACTGAGCTGGAATAACTACTCGGAGGATTCAGGCGTCGCTTTTGACCGACACCATGGCAGTCCGACTTTCTACGATGATGCGGAATCTTACCCTTATGGTGGCGACAAAGAAAATCTCGATCCGCCGCCGCCGAATTTAGACGCATCCTACGACCCAGAATCCTATCCTTATGCTTACGACGGCGACAAAAAAAATGCCATTCCTTACGACGATCCCTACTTTCCGACTCAATCTTATTATGACAATGGTGCACCAGGCTTTTCCGCTGCTGATGAGCAGTTCGATCTAGACACTCAGGCGACTGCATATCCTCCTGCTGAATTCCGAACGAGCCAGGATGACGACCTTGAAATGGAAATGGCGTCCACGGTTGAACCCAGAGAATTCGTCGCGCTCTCCTTCGATGAGTCTCAGCCGACGCAGCAGCCTCCCCTTCCGCCCGCTTCGAATGATACGTATGGCTGCATGTTCGAGCCCGACGCTACCAAACGCTTGTCTCCTGCGCCCGAAATCGCCAGCCGTTCCTTAGGCATCGCGGAATTCGCCAAACTACGAGCCAAGAGAATCACCGTCCCCGTGCCCGAGTCGCTCCCAGCCCCTAGCAATATCCCACCCGACGCCTCAGACGCCTCGCATACCGTCCCCGAAAGCGTCTACGACCGCCACACGCTGCGCCTCCCCGCCCCCGCCTCCTGGCCGCCCCCCGCGTCGCAGCACCGCTACCTCGCCTCCATGGCCCTCGTGCAGAAGCAGGGCCTCGTGCGCACCCTGCGCGCGCGCGCCTGCGCGGTGGCCCTCGTCGAGCGCGACGCCCTCGGCGGCGCGGACCTCGTCCTCGACCCGCACACGGCCGTGCTCTTCGCGAACCTGCTCGTCCTGCCGGCCGAGGGCGCGGGCCTGGCGCGCAGGGTCGCGGAGGCAGTCGTGGCGCTACCGGCGCCTGCTCGTGGTGTTCGAGGCGTACCCCGCGGCGTACGGCGACGCGTACGCGCGCCGCGGCGCGGCGTCGGAGCTGTTCGCGTACTCGCCGCCCGTCGTGCGCGCGCTGGGGAAGCTGCGGCGGGACGTGGGGATTGCGGAGGGGTGCGGGGCGAAGAGCGCGGGGTGTGCGGTGGGGTGGGCGTTTGCGGACACGGTCGAGGAGGCGGGGCGGTATGTGCGGGTGTTTGGGGACCAGGCGGAGGCGGGGGACGCGGAGGAGGGCGGGGTGGTGTGGGGGGATCGGGCGTGGTTGGATGATGATGTGCCTGAGGTGGGTTGCTTCCTGTCTCTCCCCAAGCCAAGAGTTGTGGTGTTCTCTTGAAGACTGGGATTCGAACTTTACTTTAGGGCGAACAAGACCTCGCAGCCGTGGACGGGATGAACCACTTCGCGGCGTACGTCATACTCTGCCAGATCGACCTCGGGGAGTTCCTCGAGCTGAGCCCGGAGGAGCGGGTGGAGCGGTTTGGGGCGTTTGTGGGTGTAGAAAGAATGGTGGGCTTCTTCCTTCGAGTTCGAGGCCGATTTACTCAGTACTTATTCGCACTAGGTGCTGCTGAACCAGGTCATCGAGCGCCGGCTGCAGGCGATGGATCCTTCGGATTCTGAGGTGGAGGCGTCCGCGGTTACTGCTAGTACTACGCAGAGTGATTGAGCAATTTATACCCCTATTTTTGATAATCACTCCCAGTGCGGTGCGAGCGCTAAATTGACTCTGCGTCTTGCGTTCAACGAAGCGCACGAACTTGAGAATCCATCCGGCACATTCACATCCGTAAACAACGTGGCACATGTCCGACTCTGGCTCAGCAAGTGACCGCGACTCGCAACCACCTCCGCCGTCGACCGATATGGCCGAGTTCAAGCAGGTGCTGCGGGGGGCGAAGAACATCATTGCCGTGTGTGGGGCGGGGCTTTCGGCTGCGTCTGGTGTGTACGGGGCAACACTATATACGCCATAGGCTCACTTTGAACTGAGGACAGGGATCCCGACGTTCCGGGGGGCAGGGGGGATGTGGCGCAAGTACGACGCGATGTCGCTGGCGACGCCCGAGGCGTTTGAGGAGAACCCGGCGCTGGTGTGGCAGTTTTATCATTATCGGCGCGAGAAGTGTGTACCTCGACTTCATATACATTCAACTGCACATTTACATTATACATATCCGCAGAGCGCGCGCGGCGGAGCCCAACGCAGCGCACATGGCGCTCGCGAGGTTCTCGATACCCGCGCATAGGCGGGCGGTCGCGCCCGACGCGGGGTTCTCGCTGATCACGCAGAACGTGGACGGGCTGAGCGTCCGGGCGTTGGACGCTGTGCTACAAGCGGAGGAGCGCAAGCCGACGGGCGTGGCGCCGCTGCTGGAGATGCACGGGCGCATCATGGACGTGAGCTGCACGATGCGCCTGTGCGGGCACGTCGAATTCAACCCCGCGTCGCCGATCTGCGCGGCGCTGGGCGGGACGGAAGAACGCGTGGAGGCGGGGACGATCGACGCGGAGATCGCGAAGGGGCAGCTGCCGCGGTGCGGCAAGTGCGGGGCGCTGGGGCGGCCGGGGGTGGTGTGGTTCGGGGAGATGCCGCGGTATCTGGGGGAGATCGACAAGCTGGTGGAGCAGGCGGATCTGTGTCTTGTGGTGGGGACGAGCTCGACGGTGTACCCCGCGGCTGGGTACGCGGCGGAGGTGCAGGACCACGGGGGGCGGGTTGCGGTGTTCAATCTGGAGAGGAGCGAAGGGGATGAGTATGCCGATTTTCTATTCCTTGGGCCATGCGAGAAGACATTGCCAGAAGCGCTGGGGTTGAATTAGCTGCAATTTTATCATAATCGGCGCAGGAGGGTTGCGGTGTTTAGCCTGAGAGGAGCGACGGGGACGAGTATGCTGATTTTCTGTTCCTTGGGCCATGCGAGGAGACATTGCCAGATGCGCTGAGTTAGAATTAGTTGCAATTTTATCATAATCGGCGCAGGAGCACGGGGGCGGGTTGCGGTGTTCAGCCTGGAGAGGACGAGTATGCTGATTTTCCGTTCCTTGGGCCATGCGGAAAGACATCGCCAGAGGCGCTGAGGTTGAATCCAGGAGTCCCCCGCAGATCAACACTGAGTGATTCAGCGTAAAAACCAAGCACCCGTAAGTACCGCGGCCGGCCGTGGGGGCCGTTTTGCAACGGCTCTTACGGCTCAGACCCGTGCCGTAACCGTGCCGCAGAGTGTCTGAAATGGCCAACGGAACGGTTCGGGCACGGCACCCGTCGCTTGCCGTGCGATCGCCGGCCCGTCACTTCGTCACATCACTGTAACATACCGAACTGGCTGTCGAAGATTCACCTCTCTCTCTCACCACCATGTCGGCCCTACGGACGTTCCAACATCAGCGGTACGCTGCGCAACTCTTGCTTCAAAAGGACTTTCTCACTTATCTTCACTCAGGATAGCCTCCCTCGGAAGCTGTCTATGGTCTATCTGGCTGAATGTCCCCTCAAGCTGGCGAGGACGCGTCTACCGCACTTTCCTTCGCT